>BQNB010029493.1:7176-55690 GCA_026074375.1 Tanacetum coccineum | reverse complement strand
ACCAGCCCCCTTAACTTTCAGAATATTCAAAACAGCCCCTAGACTTATTAAAGTCCAAAAATGACAGTTTTAACCCTATAGTTTGCAAATTGACCCTTTTAGCCCCTTAACTCGTCAAAATCACATTTTAAGTCCATTTAAGGTCTAACAAGTGGCAAGAAGTTTTATTTACTCCCAATAAGTCCCATAAGCTGTTGTCAGCCCATAAATAAGCTCGGATGAGCTTATTTTGGCTTAATGAGCTTATTGGGCCTTATTGGACCCGTTAAGGTCCCATAAGCCATTTAGAGGTCCAATCCGGATTTCAAAAGCATAAAAGCCTTTATTAAGCTTGTTTAAGCTACATGAATTTGTTTGGCTCATAAATAAGCTCAGATGAGCTTATTTTGAGCTCATTGGGCTCGTTGGCCCAACAACCTAAACCGAAAGTGAACAAAAGGCCCATTGGGGTTCCTTTATTGATTCCAACTAGTTTTCTTAACTCAATAAGCTCACTTGGGCTTGCTTAAGCTGTCCATACTACATGGCTTATTTAAATAAGCTAATAAGCTCGTTAATGGGCTTCTTGGACTCGATATGAGCCCGTTAAGTGTCCTAGGGTTTGGGCCTAATCTATTTAGGTCCAATAACTTTTCTATATTTCAAATAAGCCTAGTAAACTGTCAAAGCTCACAAATAAGCTGCCAACGCTTATTCGTGGCTTATGGGCTTTCAAGGTTCACGGTAATGGGCTAACAAGCCCGATAAAGGTTCGGTTGGTTTTTAAACACATGCTAAGGTATCTTAGGGTCTATACGAGTTTAATAAGCACATCAAGTCCCTTAATAAGCTCAAGAAGCTTATTCATAATTTGTGGGTCCGCTGGCTTGGCCTATTGGGCCTGTTTGGGTAGAAAGGGCCCATTCACGGCCCGTTAAGGTTTCTCTTAAACATATGATTCTTTCCTACGATTTCACGTTACATATAAGCCCTCGATAAGCTCATGTGAGCTTATTTATAAGTTGTGAGTCTTCACTAATGGGTCGTTGGGCCGGTTGGGCCCGAACGTGGCATGTTTGGATCGTGAAAGGCCCATTGTGGCCCGTTACTTCCTAGCAACTTGTATAAGTTTCATAAGTTTCGAAAAGAAGTCCTAGTGGCTAGTATGTCATTGTTTAGCCTTATATAAATATAGATTGTGTTCACATGCAGAACAGTTTATAACCGTTGCATATACGTTCCCAAGCCAGTACGTCGCGTTTACCTTAAAGGTTTACGTATGGTTTTTGTACACCTCGGTATTACGGAAGGTCTTTGATCGCGTTTCGGTCGAAGTTTTCTTATAAAGGAAAAATCTAAGTCTAGTTTGTGTTAATCATTTTGTATCAATGCGTTTTATATTGGTTGTGCAACACACAAGTATAATTTTCCATAAAGTTATATATAGGTACTGTGTGACACTGTATGTTTACATGACACAAGTCTAGAATAACTAAAGAGACAAACTTAACTGTGAATTGTATTGTGTCGTGAGAGGACTTACAAAAGGTCCTAGGTTATACGGATTCGTGAGTGGTTGACGACGTGTTAAGGATGCTAATCTCTTAGCTCGTGTACCCACTTTTGCGGCTTTGATATTTAACCTTTGTTAGGTTTGTGACCATCGAGTGAAGTAACAACGGAAGGTGTTTGTTTTGTGTCTTATCTCACCGAATAAAAGAAGAGACACTGTTGAGAGAGTGTTTAGTGTATGTGTGGTTGCAAGAGGTGTTAATTATGATGGGTATGCGTGTGTATTTATAGACAAGTAGATAGGTTCATGTTTCATAGGCTCCTAACAAACCAGAACTGTGCCGGTTGATGGTTTTTTGAGGGTTTCTAGTTAATCTCCCATAGTTTTGATAATACCTTGCAAGTACTAGTCTTAATTACTTCTAAGATGTACAAGATTTAGCTAGATTATGCAAATCTTAAGGATTTGTTGTATATACATGGCATGGGCCGGTTCATGGGAAGGAAAGGAACAAAAATGGTTATTACCAATGTATTATTAGGTCGCTGGGAGACATTAAGTACCAATCATAAATTAACATTGAAGTACATATACTTTGGGGATCATTAGCAAGATTTCTAGGTGTGATATTATGTCATGTGACGTGTAGAATCAGGAGAGACAGCTTGAGTCTTTGTTAAGGTTATACAAGTACAGCATACTTTTTAATTACGCTTTTGGATGTACATGTACTCGGAAAGATTTTGTTAGTTGTTTAAAGCAATGTGACAATTGGTTTTGGGTTAATTTGTCCATAGCCGGGCAAATGGTTTTACTGAATACACTTGATTATTTTTTGTGTTTAAGGTTTAAAAGTGGGTATTGGTTTGAGTCTAGGTATTTTCGGGGTGTGTCCAAATGTATTTTTTGATTGCGAAAACGTAACCTTTTTACGTGACATAAATATAAAATAAGACAAGTTAAGATTATTTCTTAATAATTAATTAATACCTTGGTTGATGCAAAACGTACTTTATTTGACGACCGTTTAATTAATTATTATTTCTAGTCTAAGCTCATTTAGACGTAAAAGTAAATATTAAAAAGTCAACGCCGTGTCGGTCCAAAATAAATAGTGACGATAATAGATGTCGTAAAATGACCTGAAATTGAGAAATGTTACACGTCACATTTTACAGGAAACTTACATCCTCCTTCTAGTCCACACGCAGTACCGTAATGGTGAAAGACGCAACCTTTCCATAAAAACGGAGCTTCGAGATCGAGTAGTAAATAATATCCACCATCCTGTAGTATCTGAAACGAATAAGAAACTTTGTGGAGAGATGTTGATGCATCTTTCTTTATTGGTATAACGGAGGAATTGAAAGGTCCAGGTTGAGATAAGACATTGTGAAACAAGTATATTGTGATATAGAAAAGTATCTTTAGGTGATGCAATATATTTGATTTTCTTATACTACTTTCGTCTCAAAATTATTGTCACAAGATAAGAAATACAGTACACAGTTTAAAAAAAGTGCATTTATTACTGGTTTGAATTTTGCAAAAGTAAAAAAAAAGACATTTTTATCCTTTGATAATTATTTAATGTTTTTATAGAGTTTTGAAAATAACAATTTTGATTAAGAGTAATATAGTAAATTTAATCAATTCCAACAACTATATATAATAGTGGATAATAATTTTAAGACGAACTGAAAAGTAAAGATGAACAATAATTTTGAGACGGAGAGAGTATAAGCAAAAGTAAAGGAATAATTACTAAAAATGTGAGGTCGTAATCATTTCGTTCTTGTTACTCAGTTTTGCTAGTATCACATCAGAATTAGATTACTAAACATGTGATTGCTTTCAACACTAAAGGAGTTAAATACGAATATTCTCGCGACTGCTCAGATTGATGGAATATTTTTATTGTGATTTATATTAAATTGTGTGAATCTGATCTAACCGTGTAAAACTCTTCATCTACGAGATATGTTGACTTTCACTGACTCAGATTTTACGACAGATAATATTATGTTCGCTAATTTACTTAATTTCAGGGATGCTTTCCGACGCCATACCGACAACCACATAATATCCTCTAACTGACGAAAAAGTTCTAATATTTTATATAAACCAAAATTTTCATTTATTTTCCCTTCACTCTTATTGTTTTCCATCTAAAACTACCAGAAACACTTTTTAGATTTCTGATAAGTGCTTAATTACACATATCTTTTACCTCTAAAAACGAGCTTAAATGACCAAAAACAGACAAAAACTGCCAAATATATGTTTGTTTTGCATTTGTATTGTGCAGAGTGGATTTCAACCAAAGAAAGTAAAACCAAGCCAAAATGACAATCTGAGCATGGAATGGAAAGACTGTGCAAACAATCAAGGCCACATGTCTTAAAAATGCCAAAATTCACGTGTCAATACTGAAGTAATACTCGTTGGATTGCAATCTTTACCCATCTGTTGGGGCGGGGAGAGCCCAATAGTATATTTATGATGACTAGAGGCTAAGATCCTAATGGGCCCTCTATATAATTACAACTGCCCATTTGTTTATGTGCAATTGATGAAGACTGTGAAGATTGAGGCCCAATCCTGCCCAGTTAGAGCAATCGCGCAATTTGTACACACAAAATAACCCACTCCATAACCTTATGAGTGGCTTGAAAAAGCTCCAATAACCAACACTAAATCCTGTATTGGCGCCCAACCAAAACCTAATGGGCCGCCTATACAAGGCCACATGTCTTAGTGGGCCCAACACCGAAAGCCCAATGGGCCCAATACACTAAACCCAAGCCCGTACAAAAGCCAAAACTCCTTTTTTTTATAAAAAAACTTTAGGCTTTAAAATGCCAATTTTGACAAGTATATCTTTATAAAAGAACAGTGGTAAAAAATAAAGAAGGACCTAAAACTGCAAATGGGCTGTTTTTCCTTTTTGTTATAAACTAATGGGACCAGTTTTGCAATTCCCCTAAACTCTTTTCTTTTTGTTATAAAAACTCAAGGACTGAAGCTGTCACTTTTCATAGAACTATGTTATAAACTAAAAAGGCTGGAAAGAAAGAAAGTGACATGAGAACAGAGGGAGGGTGGCATTTGTGCCTCTTCCCATTGAACGCGTTTAAACATGCAACCCACCCCCCGTACCGCCAAAATCCACACAGCCTTTCCCCACGATTTCTTCGCTATTACCACTCTCCAAATACTCCTTTCCAGCTCACCCTCAACTCTTCCTCACCTTACCCTGCCCCTATACCTCCCTTCCCACTTGCAAAAACACTCACCCCGAAACCCTTTCAATGGTGAGATTGTTATTCAAGGCAAGCCAAGGGGTATGATTGCATCTCAAGGGCTTCCTACTCTCACAGCGAGCACATTTCCAACACACAGAGATAGGCTGAGAGCTCTATAAAGAGAACGAAGACAAGCCGAAGAACACTCACCATTTTTTTATTTTTTTATGTTTTTTTTAGCTTAACTTTAAATTCCAAGTCTTTCCTTTAATTGTTTAAGTATAACTCAGTTGTTTTTAAAACTTTATGTTGTAATCTTTCAGTTTTAATCAAAGTTAAAAATTCTTGTTATTGCCATTGTCGAAATTCGAATTATAATTCAAGTTGTTTTAAATCTGTTTAACTTGGTTGAATATGTGTTAAAAGTTATTAAAATTAACCTAAGATCAATTGTATGTGCCCTCTTTTACCTAAAATCAGTTAAAAAAGTTTTTTATAGAATTAAAGGGGTGTTTGGTTTAGTCCCAAAATGGGTCAAAAGGGAAGAGGCATGGGTCAAGTGCACTCAGCCACTTTTGGCTGAGTGTGTAGGCTTTATTAAGCCTCCTTAATCACCTGTTTTAAGTTTAAAATAAGTTTTTTATGTCCCTTTAGCATTCTGTCAAATTTCTCATAAGCCAAATAGAGCTTAAGTGCTCCAGCTGTGTAGACAGCTTAAGCACACCCTTGGTGTGCTTATTTGAGTGTTACTAGCCCCTTTTGAAAGCCCCTTTGTTCTGTCTTTGGTTTGACAATACAAGTCAAAGAGTATGTGTGCATTTGTGTTTTTGAAAATAGCCACTTTTAAGCCCCAATTATCAGCAGTAAAAATAAGGGCTTAAGCCCCAAAACTTTGAAAATAAGCTCTTTTACCACCCCTCTTTATCTGTTTGTGCTTTGTTGTGGCTAAAAAGCACAATTGAGCTTATTTTTCATAAGCCCAAAAAGCCCCTTTAGCATAAGCCCAAAAGCCCCTAAGCCACCTGCCTTGCACCTCCCCCTGGTGGCTTTACGAAAAAACCAATTTTCAGCACCCTTGTTCTAGCTTATTTTGCATTAAGCCTTAGGATCTTATAGCTTTTCTTTATAGCTTAATACTTGTTCTTTAAGTCCCCAAACTTTTGTAGCTTAACTCCCCTTCTAGCTTAGCTTATTCTAGCCTTAAAGTAGGTGTTTTTTTGTTTTCTTTTAAAAACTGGTTAATATAGGCTTATTTTCCCCCATCCCAGCTTATTTTAGGGCTTATCTAGATAACTTAGCTTATTTTAGGACTCCCCTATCCTTATTAACTGTCCCCTATAGTTTTCTAGCTTATTTGTTGGCTTAAACCCCAAAAAGAAAGAAAAATAAGCTAAAAAGCTTATTTAGCTTTTGCAGTCCAAAAGCTTACTTTTCTGGCTTATTTAGTTAATTTCAGCACTTAGTGCTTTTAGGAAAAATGTTGCCATTAAGCCCCTGAACAAGTTTGCTGTTTTGAGTTTTGTCTAATAAGCACTTTGGACCCACCTTGCAATCGGGGTCCACTTCAGGGACCATTTGTGTAATTTTGTCTTTTCTAGTTAACATTGTTAGTCCCTGTGGTTAGTTAGCCTGTTACCCCGTTTGTCCTTGTGTCCTTTTCACTGTTAGTCCCTTAGGTTAACTTTAGTTAGTTTATTTAATTTAATTAATTAAATTAGGTTTAATTTTAATTAGTTTAATTACTTTTAATTTAATATTTAATCATATAAACTTTTTGGCATTTTTTATATTTTTAGAATTTTTAACTTTTTCTGTTATTTAATTTATTTTTAGAATTTATATCAACTTTTAATTTTTGTCCTTTTTCTATTTACTAGTATAATTAGTTTTAATCTTTAATATTCATAAAAAATCCAAAAATTAATAAAAAAAATATATTTCTTTTTTACAAAATTTTCTTTGTCATTTAGGTCTAGGAAATAATTTAAAAATATAGTTTTGAGGCCTTAATTTTTCTTAAATTTTAGTTTTTAGAAAACCCCCGTTTTATATCCGTTAGCGTTTTACCGTTTCTTTTTCGTTTAGCATTCAAACGTCCTCCGTTTTCAGTTCTAGTTTTCTTTATTTTTCAAGTTAAGTTATTATAAATTTAATTTTGTTTTTTAATTATTAATTTAGGCAAATATTTTTCTTTCTTTCTTAAATTTTTAATATTTAGGTTTCCCGATACTTTTTTTCTGTATCCCCGTATTTTTAGTTTAGATTTTAATTTTAGGATTACCCTATAACAAATTGTTTCCCGTAGTTTTTAATATCCCCTAATTTCCTATAATTTTGATTCCCGGTAGAAAAAATTAGATTTTATTTTAATTAATTTTAGTTATAATCATATCAGTTACTCCATCAATTCAAATTCCTATCAACACCAGGATAACTTTCAATTGCACCAAGCCCTCGTTTGGGAAATACGACCCGGAAGATTATTCCGAATCCTTTTTATTATTGATTTCTTACATGTGTATCTTATCCTTTTGTGGAATTTGACCTTTTGCCTGGTCAAGGGCATTCTGTCCGGATCTGTATTGGGCTGGCTATATAAGTGTGTAACTATATCACGAATCACTAAAGCATTGTTGTTTTATAACTAACTACACGGGTTAGTTAACCCCTCGTATAAACCCTTTTTTACTCCTCAATCTTAAGATAAGATACCCCAAGAACAACCCGAAGACCAATCCTTTAAGAATTACACACCAACTATCTGTTTCGTTCCACCTTTATAAACCTTTAGCCTACCCTGTTAGATTCATGACCATTTATCAGTGCTAGTTGCATAAATTGTAAAGTATTGTATATCCTCGAGTCTTGTTATAATTTCTATCTTTGAATTGTTTTGGAAGAAATTTGCACATTGCAATAGGAAAGTATAAAGTAGTCAAACTCAATTTAATTTTTTACTACTACATTCAATTATTGGTAACTCCGAAAGAATTGAAGAATTACCGAAGGAATACCGGAGTTATTATGATCGTGAAGATTGTGAAATTACACCGAGTTTCGTAGTATAGTGTAGCCAAAAAAATAAAAAAAAATTAGAAAAATCGCAACAAAAAGAGAAGGAAAGTTTGGAGATAATCGCAAAAGCTTAGACCGAAGGAATTATATGAAGGATCGATTATTCGTTGATAACTTCATATAAGTCAAACGATGTAAAGGTATTGTATAAAAGTGTTAGATAATGCGCCACTTGTCTTGTAAAAGTTTATAAAGTATGGGATGATTGGGAAAGAGTTACCGGACTGTAACAACCAACTTAGGTATGAATTATGTTATTGTTTATTATCAATGATCAAGTCATATGTATATAGTTTGTGTCTTATGTCAATGAACCCTTCATTAAAACAGTATCTAGGCACTTAAAATCTTGGACCTAGTCCTAATTGTTTTCATAATTTTTTGATACCAACAATTTTAATCCCTTTCTAATCATTAACCATGGGTTTTACCCGCGATTGAGGGATGTGTACTAAGGCATGCATGTCTATTCCATCATTACGGCCATGTATGCATGTCTTCAGCTGCCTTGTTGGTTTATTACTATTCGTAAAAAGTTAAAATCCCTACCCTCTTATCATTTCCTTCATCTAACCCTTATTTTAAAACTGGAATGAGGATCTTATCGAAACACACGAAATCTATTCTTTTGTTGACGTCCAGTGTGATGTGTGCTTTAGCTACCTTGTTGGTGTGGTACTTTTGGTGAAAGATTATAGATTGATCAACCCAAAGCCATATATAAAAACCTCATTTTTTTAAAACCCTTTATAAACCTTGTTACTACCTTAGGCTTCTATTCGTGGAGATGTGTTAATCCTTGCCAAGCCTATGGAGAATACTCGTACACGACCAAGCAATTGAGCGAATTAGTTACTTGATTACCACATAGAAATTTGATTGATTTAGTTGTTTTCAAACATCCGTAAATACGTGAAGAGGATTTGGATAGATTACATTTAAATACATAAAAAAATGCTTAAACGGAAAAATCCGATACTGAAACATTTCCATCAACTTCAAAGTCTATTTAAGGAATGTAGGTTTCAAATTGTGAGAAAATTACATGACATCAAATAACGATCAATTTTATAGGCATCATTTATCCTATGTAATTAACCCATTTTGTATAATTATTGCAAAGAATTAGTTACTTAATCGTTTATATTTGAGAATTTGTAGTAACTATGGAGTAACTTGGTGAAAGTTTAACTAAAAGGCACACTGCATATCCGAGCTAAACAAGATATTATGAAGCTACCTGTGCTGACCACCAATATGTAGTATCCAACAAGGAAGATACAGCGTATCTGTGGCCTGTATATACCATGAGACCACAGAAACACAGATCCAAACGCCGTATCCAGAAAATGCAATACGCCGAATTCAAGACTATATAGGAATAGAAATATTACAGAATATATCCCATAAGACCAAACACCAAGAAACCCCTAATACACCATATCCAACACTTTGGATACGGCATATCGAATCGACTTCAGACCCTATAAATAGAAAACTAAAAAATGAGTTTTAGGTGTGCAAAATCATATTCACGATACCGAAACCATAAAAGACGATTTTCAGAGGAGAAAAAGAGCAGAAGAGGTCGAGCAATGCGATTAATTCCATACGAGACAACGTGTAATTTTTTATACTCTTGTAATCGTTTAAGTTTATTTTGGTATCATCGTTAACATGGTTTAGTTTACCTTGCTAAATCAGTACTTTTTGTATTAATTATGACGTTTAAAGCTAATACCCTTCGGTATTTAGCCATTCTTATGAAAATCTTAATGTTTGGTTTGTTTATCTCGATTTCTTAATTTATCGTTGAATTGCTTGTTTATGTTTATCAATATACTTGTTTACGTGCTTTTGTATGCGACCTATCATTCAACTGGATCTAGTGATACGGACCAAGTAATCTAGATACTGGGATAACTCTCCATATAGTGATTTATACATCTAGACCAATAGGATCACAATTAACGACTAACATCACCCTTTGATGTGTGCTTAGTTGAGCCGATAAGGTGACCTGGTTTCAAAACGAGTACGTTAATAATCAATGGTAAAGACTTGGTTAGTGACTACTATGTATAAATTGTCATTAATATTAATGGGTTTAAAGTCTTCTATGAGCTAGGGGTTTTAACAAGAACATACCAATGCCTTAATCCCTGATGTGTTTATTGTGTGGTGTAATATTTTTATGATTTGCCGGCTTGACCAAAAAACACTTTAACAAACGGGCAAGTGTACTCGGTCGGTTGGTAGATTATTGGTAAGTAGGGTTTCCGAACACTTAAAGGTAGTGTTAAATATCTTCAATTAAATTAATATTTTGGTTATCTAATCTATATTAATTCTAATCTAAGTCAACCTATGTCTAATCCTATTATTCTAATCTCTAAAAAAAAAAATTTTATTTCCCCCTTAAACAGTACATTGAGGGGGTTTACCAGCCTGAGAGACTGGCACGGTTTGGTGGTGACTAAACTCAATTCAAGACATTTTAAACCCACAACAATAAAATTAGCAGAAGAATTAAAGAGCGGTTGAGCCTTATATAAAAAACTTATTAGCCATCCTTAATCCGATTAAACGTTGGTTTGTTTATTTAGTGCAATGATTTCTTATCTCGAAACGGCATATCATTCTTAAGACTTAGGCGGGACATCATCCTAAGACCTATACAACAATATATAAATTCTTTCATAATTAAAGCATCCCAGCATAAAGCATCCTATTATATTTTATTTCTGATTTTATAAATCTATCTTAGGGATTAAAGCAATGTTAATCTTGTTAAACCCTAGCTCATAAGACTTTACTATTTTACCAGCATAATGTAAAATAATAATACATTAGATAGTCCACTTGTCCAACTATCCAACAGAATCAGAACATTATTTGTTGAATTATCTAGAATCACCTACTAGTCAACATATTCAATAAACCAAAGGCAACATAGAATTAACTATTAAAGCTAGGAAGAGTATCCTTTAGCACGGATTTAAAGAACAATATTTTGTGCTCCTATATTCTAGATGTATAAAAACCTATATGAAGAGTTATCCTGGCATCTAGATTACTTGGTCCGTATCACTAGATCCAGTTGAATGATAGGTCGCATACAAAAGCACATAAACAAGTATATTGATAAACATAAACAAGCATACAACGATAAATTAAGAAATCAAGATATAAACAAAACCAAACATTCAGATCTTCATAATAATGGCTAATACCCAAAGGTATTAGCCTTCAAACATCATAATTAATACAAGAGTAATGGCTTAGCCAAGGTAAACTAACCGAGTTAACGAATGATACCAAAAACCTTAACGATTACAAGAGTATAATAAATTGTACTTTGTCTTTATGTATTGGAAAGCTTTGGTCAAAGACCTCTTCATGCACTTTTTTTTCTCCTCTAAAAATCAACTTTTGTGGTTTAGGTATTGAGAATATGACTTAGCACACTTAAAACGCGTTTTTGAGTTTTGTATTTATAGGGTCTAGAGTCGGTGTCGATACGGCATATCCAAGGTATTGGATACGACGTATTGGAGTTTCTTAGAGTAAGGACCACGTTTGACATCTTCCAGAATATTTTATTCCCATATAGCTTGAATACGGCGTATTGCCTTTCCTGTATACGGCGTATTGGACTTGTTTCCTTTGTGGTCTTTGGTGAGTGCAGGCACGATACGCTGTATCTCCTTTATAGGATACGTGCGTATTGGTTGTCATAATATTAATCTTCGAAATATCTTCGTATAAGCTTCAGAATGCGGCGCCTTTTGCTAATATTCACCAAGTACTTACTATCTCTTCTCCGTAATTACGTTGTAATTCTCAAATATAAACGATTAAGTAACAATTCTTTGCAATAATTATACAAAATATGTTAGAGGGTAACATATGATAAATTAATGTTATGAAATAGACCGTATTTGATGTCATCAATCCCTAAGATAGATATAATCATGTAAAAAAATGAGGCTTTATGCGGATTGGGTTTTAATTGTGACAGAATTCAAACATGTCTAGGTCTTAGGAATCAAGTAACGCCTAAGTCTTAATAATGATATGCCACCTCGAGATAAGTAACATTTGCACAAATAACAAACCAACGTTCTGATTGGATTAATAATGGTTAATACAGTTTTCTTATATTTGGCTAGACCGCTCTTTTATCTTCTGTTAATTTGCTTGCGTGTGTTTTAGTATCTTGAATTGGTTTTAGTCACCACCAAACCCGTGCTAGTCTCTCAGACTGAAAACCCCCCTTATCCATTAGATTTAGGATTAACATAGGTTTAGCATAGGTTTAACTAACTTAGATTAGAAAAACCAAAGTATTAATAAATTAACATTGTATATCCTCGCTCTTAGTGATCGACACCCTACTTACAACGAAACTCCCACCGACCGGGTATACAGCCCGTTAAAGTGTTGTTTTTGGTTAAGAAGTCTGCAAAATAAAAATATAAAAAAACGATGAATCATAATTTAACACCACACAACGACACATCAGGTTGTCTTAAAGGTGGTAGCGGAAACAGTGGAGGAAAGAGATTAGCCATCTCTATGGTTAAAGAGGTGTGGTTGAGTGACAAGGAAGAGGTGTGATTGAAAGAAAAAGAGTGTTTTCGTCGAAGAGAAAGAATGTTTTCGTCAAAGAGAAAGAATGTTTTCATCGAAAAGAAAGAATTTTTCGTCGAAGAGAAAGAATGTTTTCGCCGAAGGGAAAAAAAGGTTTCGCCGAAGAGAAAGAATGTTTCGTCGAAGAGAAAGAATGTTTTCGTTGAAAAAAATTTTTGTTTCGTCGAAGAGAAAGAAGGTTTTGTCAAAGAGAAAAAAATGTTTCATCTAAGAGAAAGAATGTTTCCTCGAAGAGAAAGGAGAGTCAGCATTTAAACCTTATGGTTGTTAAAAGTCTTTAATGGGGTATTTCGACATGACATTTAACGATTGCAGATCGAGCAAGTTTAAAGATACTTGAATATTTTAGATGAAATATTTAAGTTTACAAACCTACTCGGAGGAGTGTAATGATTTTCTCTTTAATCTTTTTTCTTGAAAAAAGATGTCTTATTTGGATAAAGCGAGATGATGATCAAAGGAGTGTGTGAATGAAGACTATAGGAGATTTAAGACCATTCTACGACTCTTTTGATTTTTTAGAATTGTGACACGGACGCGAAAAAGAAAAATATTCTAGTGTAACAAAATATATACCTAGATGTATAAGACATATAGATATAAGCATGCAATTTACTAAGCAAACATCGACACACAATAATCAACAAGATTAAAGAGTAAATCTATATGGACATCCAAAAACCTTATTTGTCATACAAAAAGGCCTAAGATTATGTAGGTGCACAATAACCATGTAACCATGGAAATGACGCAAACAAAACATGATAATTTTAAAAAGTAATCATCAAGTAAAAACAGTTAGCATTTAGCATTTAGAAGCATGAGTTTATATAGAAAAACTAAGAGATATTTTATTTAAATTGCTAAAAAAGACAAACGCCTTTATAATAGACATGAATTTAATAGCTAAGCAAATAGACGTTGAGCATCAAGAAAATCATGAAGGCATATAATTGCATTACATGTGTCACACCCTGACAATGGCGGAAACTCGGGAATGCAACATAATGATTCAATCAAAACACCATGTACAAAAATAAAGAAAATACATTGAATAACTCCAAGGTGATTTTGAAGACCAACACCATGAACAAACTCAAGTGATGACCCAAACACAACTAAAATCCATATCTCTTACATATTAATCCTATGCCCTCGGCAGGGAACATAACCAAACTTATTCCAAGAATCTACAATACTATAAAATCAAACACCAAGCAAGCAGACTTTCAACGAAAATCCATATGAGCATACATCTAATCTTATTTCAATCACCAAACTACTCATCTTTTCACTTCATCCTGAAAATGATACTCGTAAAACGTCAACAATAATGTGTTGGTGATGCTCATAGGTTTACCTTAAAAAAACCCAAAAGCTTGAGCCAATATTTCAACGAGTGGACAATAGTGTATATGACAGTGAGATATATCCTAATAATCCAATACAAGCATCCTCACTAGTCCATATCTCAACATCCAAAAATAAAACCGAGGTCGCAACTTCCCAAATCACTAACGCAGACCTAAAAGGGTCCTCCAGCTGGAGCACTCAAATTAGGCGGACCACACATAAACCTTGTCATGCCCAAACCACCAGTACATGCAAGTACCACACAGAACCTTGTATGCCACACACAGTACATACAAGTACCAAACACAGAACCTTGCCATGACCAAACACCTAGTACATGCACGTAAACACAGAACCTGCCATGCCAAACACAGTACATCAAGTACATCAAAACATAATATCCATAACATTCATAATCACAAATCTAGTCCCAAAAATAAAACCACGATTTCGCACAGATCAAATTCAAAACATATCAAAACACATTTGAGTATCAATTTTCTCCCAAAGGAAAAACTGTAAAAAGTGGGCTACGAGAACCTCACCTTAAGCAATCCTTTAAGCAACTAACTACTAACAACACAAGCAAATTCAACTACGAGCCCGCAACACGACCTAGTCCAAGATAATGTCCCATTTTTAATCATTCACTTCCAAAACAATCTTCCACGTTTGAGTATAGAGATTAGACGTGTTGTACAATACCCAAAACAGTTTTAGTGGTGTGATGGATTACTACAGTATTTCCACAATCATAACAATCTCTCAAACACTGATAATACATTACTTATACTAATTTAGCGCAAATTATAAGTAATTTAATAAATATTTATTAATTATCAATTATAAAATAACCTCGACAAGATCCATTCGGTACAAAACTTAGACACATCCAAAATATCATTACTATGAGCGTTAAAATAAAACTTTACTCATAATAAAACACATTAGAGAGTTTCGAAAAAATTATATTTTTCGTCTTTTTGATGAAAATAAATAAAAATAATTAAATATTATTTTATTAATAAAAATCAAAAATCGCGTTTTTAATAAGAATTTCTAAGTATAAACTTTTTTACGAAATTTCGACCGACCTACATTTTATACAAGGATTTTATCCAAGGTTTCAAACCTTATTTTCAATTAATTTTTTCATAAATTCAACACTTTTCTACAAAATTTCAAAAATCTCAATCTTTAACACTTACCAACACTTTTCCTCCAAAATATCATTCAATATCACTTCGTAAATTCATTTTCACTTTCAAAAGTCCGTCAAAGCTCTTAAAATGACCAAATATCGCTTATTGGGCCTTAAGGCCCACAACTGGTCCAATTATAAGGTATTTAAAAGTACCAAAATACTATCCAGAGGCCAAAAACAAGGCCCGTTTAACATATATAAGTATTATACTTATATGAATATATAGTCCGGACCACAAATAAGCCCAACCCATTCAAGCCGCGCTAAAAAAGACTTGTTTGGTCCGTGAGTCCATAAAATCCAAAATACGTATATTATGACATTAAAATAACAAAATAACAACGTATACCACTTTTGGTTACGTACCATAAGCCTCAAAGAATAGTCCAACAACATACGCATAATACTAAAAAAGCAAAATCACTTTCCTATGTTGGATTTGGTAATCTACAAGAGGCATATAAGCCAAACATAATCCAAAAATAGCTGAAAAATAAGCCCGAATAAGCCCATACAAACACTAAAAAAAATAAAGTATTGTAGCATCATATATTATTCCACCCATCCACGACCTGACAACATCAAATGTTCTACAAAAACCCTCTTTTCTTTCTTTTATTACATTAACCATACACACCCTTTTCTTCGTTTTATGCTTCCAAAAATCAATTTTCACAACTCAACTTGTACAACTAACATCTATGCATCAAAATAACCCCAAAGGACAAAACAAAAATTAAATTGTGAAAACTTACAAGAAAAACTTCAAATTTTAGATTTCGACCGAATCGGACAACCCAAATGTTGTTTAAATGAAAAACCAAACACTAGAATCAACCCCAAATATTTATGTCTTCATTGTTTTCTTGATCAAAATTCAAAAATTAAGAGTGTGTGTGTTGTAGGTGGCGGACTAACACAAGACCACACAAGTGTGTGTTTATATTATTTTTTTGAAATGAAATTAAATGATGAAATCTCTTAGCATATTGAAAATATGTGTACAGACCTTTTGACACAACTCCTAAAAACTAAGCCATGTTTGTTTCCCTATCCTTCCTATAACTGGCCAAGGGATCCAAAGGAGTCCCGGGCCTTTCTTTCTGTGTCACAACGCTACTTAAAAGCTCTTAAAACTCAACCGTAACATTTACCCCAAGATAAAAAGCATTTATAATCACCTCTAAATAATACTTATCCATTAACTTATAGTATTCACTAGCCGATATATACACTTTTAAACCCTTCAAAAATCATTTGGACAATAAAAACTTTGGTCGGACTCGTTTTTTCGGCATTTTCTCAAAATTCACTGAGCAGAACCACCCAGAATACACATAACCAACAATATACCTATTCAAAAAGGATTAATTAATCACAATAAACCTCAAATCATCAACATATTCATAAAATACATCACCGGCCAACACGATACAAATCTAATAAACCTAACAAAAGTCAAAAAGTCAAAGGACTATTAATAAATATTCAGAACACAAAAGTGGCAAAAGTGTACATCAACCCCCTGAAAAGAATTTCGTCCCCGAAATTCAACTACTAACATCACTAAAAAAATGCGGGTATTTCAATTTCATCTAATCTTCACGCTACCACGTGAATTCAGGACCAGGTTTTGAATTCCACCGAACCTTAACGATGGCAATCCTACTACGCTTCAACTTTTTAAACTCTCTTTCCAAAATTTCTACAGGCTCTTCCACAAAATTTAACTTAGCATCAACTTGGATCTCATCCAAAGGCACTTATTTAAGTGTTGTGATCATCCTAACACATCTTAAGGTTCCGACACGGTAAGTGTCATGAACACCATACAACATCCTCAGGCAATTCTAGACCGTTAGGGCCACAATGGCCAACTTTATCCGTCAATAATTTTCAAATGGTCCAACTAAGCTAGTGCTAACTTCCCTTCCCTTTCTTCCCAAAGCGTATACCAACCTCTCCAATGGCGACACTTTAAGCATGGACAAAGGTCACCAACACTAAATTCTAGAGCTGTCCTCCTCTATCGGCATAACTTTTCTGACGATCACATGCGAGTCCTAAAGTCTATCCTTAATCTGCGAGTCTTCTCAGTATCCACTTGCACTAAACACAGGTCGTTAGCGGAAGGTGTTGATTGATTGACTATTAGTAAACCATCGTTCCAACCTCAGTCTACAAAATCAGGGAACGACACTTCCTACCAAACAATGCCTCAAACGGCGCACATCTCACACTATAATGATAACAATTTGTTTATCCTAAAACTCAACCAATGGTAATAAGGGAAACATCCCACTCCACAGAATACAAGGACAACGCTCCACAAAACCTGTATTCCAAAGTCTGAATATACGCTCTACACTGACAATCGTCTGTGAGGGTGATAAGCCGTACTCTATCTAAGCTAGTTCCCTAAAGCCTCTTGCTTTACGTAGCTAAAACCCTTGATTAAACAACTATCATGATCCGAATATAACGAGATCGGCACACCAAGTCAGCAACTAACTCAAGTCAAATACAATCGTAGCCAACCTTTCCATCTTATATAATCATCACGCAATAGTAGAAAATTAAGCAGAACTTTAGATTAGTCAATCGGTCCATAATGACCCAGATTGTGGTCATGCCCACAACAAGTCCTAGCAGACTTAGGTCACAAAATCCGATAGTCTAATCCCCTTCCCATTATCCATATGTGGAATCTCATGTTTCTGGAGAGCAAAGCCAGACGTGGCGCATTCTGATGCTCCAGCCCATTAACCTTCAAACAAGTACAAACAACCTACTAAACATACTCAGCTATATCCTTTTTCATTCCGCAGCCACCAATACTTAATCTCTCAAATCAAAAACATATTTATCAGCTCCTGTGTTTAATATTACTATTGACTATGGGGGCTACTCCATTAGCAGGGTTCCTCACAGCACCCTTCAAATGCACCCATATTCGGATCCAGGTAATATAACGCTCCAGCATCCTAAGTTCAATCAATCATCCCAAACCTTTATGCAATTCAGCAGATTCATCCACAGCCTTCTGAGCCGTCAATATCCTATCCTTGATACATGACTGAAGGATCATATTCATAGCTCTAACTCTCTTAAGCTTTACTCTTCTTTCCTACTTAGGGCATCAGCACCACATTCGCCTACCTATAATGGTATCGAATTTCCTATATAATCACTAAAACAAACTCTAATCCAGCACGCTGTCCTCATATTCAATTCTTCTGACTCAAGATTTTCTGAATACTCTTATTCTTCGTAAGAGAAGACACTCTTTGTCCTCATACAGATAATGACTCCCCAGAATCTTAAAGTCAAACACAAACTGCACCCAACTCCTAACTGGTAGTATAACTAATTCTCATGAATTTTCAACTGCCTAGACGCATAGGCCCCCCCCCCCTTATCACTTTTCCTCTCTGCATTAACACACAGCCTAGTCCTATCCCGGATGTATCACAATATACTACAAAATCTTCTGATCCGTCAAGGAGAGCTAGAATAGGCGCATTATGCAACTTACCCTTTAAGGTCTGAAATGCATATTCCTGTTCCTCATCCTAATTAAAAGTCTTACTTTTCTGAGTCAAGATAGTAAGAGACTTAGCTATCTTAGAAAAGTTCTCAATGAACCTACGGTAATGCCCAGCCAATCCTAAGAAAAAATCAAACAAATCTCAATCAAGTTCTAGGGGCTTTCCAATTCTTAACATCTTCAAATCTTACTAGGGTCCACATAAATCCTATTATCATTTATCACGTGCCCAAGAAACTGCACTTCTCTTAGCCAGAATTCTCACTTAGAAATCTTAGCATACAGTTTCTCCTTTTTGAGCAGTTCTAAGACTAACTTTAAGTTGTACTAACATTCCTCCTCTTGAGTCTTAAAGTAGATTAAGATGTCGTCTATGAACACTATCACAAACTTATCAAGATACGGCCTATAATATCTATTCATCAAGTGCATAAATATTGATGGTGCATTAGTCAGAACAAAGGGCATTACAGTGAACTCGAAATGTCCATAACAAGATCTAAACGCAGTCTTTGGAATGTCATCCTCATGCACTCTCAGCTGATGGTATCTAGACCTAAGATCTATCTTAGAGAAAAACAAAACGTAGGATTTAATAGTCATCATCCTAGGAAGCGGATATGAATCTTACAGTCAACTTATCAATTCACTATAGTCAATACACATCCCTTAAGGAACCATCCTTCATCCTTACGACAATACCGACGCTCCCCAAGGCGGTGAACTTGGTCGAATGAAACCTTTGTCTTGGAGTTCCTTGAGTTGTCCCAACAACTATTCCAATTCAGAAGGTGCCAAACGATAAGGAGACTTTGCTACTAACGTTGCTCCAAGGGTTAACACAATCCGAAACTCAATTTTCCAAATAGGCGGTAATCCAGATAAATCATCCGAAAATACCTCAGGAAAATCTCTAACCATAACAATCTCTTCTTGTTTCTTATCACTAGCTGATTGCAGTTTTATACACGTAAAATATTTATAAAATATAATACTTTTAAAAAGAGTAATAAAGAATATAACCAATTTACCCTTGATAAAAAGCACATCCCAAAAATATATATGATATAATATATCATACTTATATAAATATACTCGCGGCAAGTCAGATCACCCTGGTCGATTTCCCCAATGACTAATGAAATTTAAACTCACGATTTGGTTCGATCCTGTTTACTGGAAAAAAGATATTTTGGAAAGCATACTACTTAATTAAAAAGCAACAAAATCATGAACAATAACAAGTAAACCAAATTTAAAATCCTAAAAAGTAAACTAAAATTTCACTAAATAAAGAAAGATTGCCGAAAAATTTATTAAAAATAAAAGCCCTAATTTTATCTTAAATAAAAGTTTAATTGAACAATTAAAACTTACCCTAGTTATTAATTAAAACTTAATAAACTAATTTACAAACTTAACCTAATGGTACTGATGATGCAAAAAGGAAAAGACTATCTTGAAGTCTAACAAATAACAGAGTGACTAACTGAGAAACAACTAAGATGAAAAGATACACAATCTACCCTAATAATTATCCCGACAACAAAACTAAGTCCAGAAAAAAGCATTCGAATATTTTAAAGTGCTTAAAATTAAAAACTCAAGAAAGCAAAGTTGTAAAGGATGCCAGGGGGAACAAGAATAAAAAAAAGCTAGGGCTAAAATCTAAATAAGCTCAGGAAGAGCTTATTCTAAACTGATTACATAAAGTAAGGTTTTGGGCTTACTTCTACATCAAAACAGCCATAAAATGCTCAAATTATGCTTAATTCTAAAAAGGAAAAATTGATCTGAAATCTTATGATGTGCTTAATCTATAAATGAAAAGAAATTAAAGCTTAAACTACTTTTATGCTACTGAAATTGATCATGAAATAAGCAAACTCAGGAAATAAGCAAAGTAACACAAAATCCAAGTAAGCTAAAAAAGTTTAATAAGCTAAACTAGACTCTAAAACTTTGAGGACTTATTAAACTACTTATAAGCTATCTAGTTAAGCTGGAAAATCTAGACCATAAGCTGAATTAACAAACTTAAATCCTTAAGGACTCTAAGTACTGTTTTTTGGAATTTTCAGGTTTTTATGACTTTTGACAGCTAAATTAAACTAAGGAAATAAGCTAGAAATTGCAAATTAAGACTTAAAATCTATTAAGCTATATTAAAACTTAAGTCCTACTAAATTTAATAAGCTAAATCATAAAATTACTGTTCTAAATTAAGCTGAGAACACAGCAGTACTAACTGAGGTTAGTACTGCTAGTGTAAAAAGTTCAGCAGTACTTTTCAAGTGAAAGTACTGCTGATGCAAGTTGACTTTTGAAAATAAAATAAGCAATAAAATAAGCTAGAAAATGAAAACTAAATCTAAATAAGCTAAAACTAAACTTAATTCTACTGAGATTAAAGCTAACAGTACTAACTTATGAAAGCAGTACTAACTTGGAAGTTAGTACTGGTAGTGCAAAGGTTCAGCAGTACTAACTGAGGTTAGTACTGCTAGTGTAATTTTGAGATTGCACTAAACCAAACACTACTTAACCATTATGACAGAATTGAGAAAAGCTTTTTAAGAGAAATCTAATGAACAAGTGCTAAATACCAGATAAAAACTAACTTAAAACAAACTTAACAATCATGATTAAACAACTGAATAAGCAAAATTATAAGATCTAAACTATCTAAACTAATATTTTTGGATTTTATGAGTTTTTATGACAGAAATGAGTAACTAATGATCTATAACTATTGAAGCAAAAACAGATGAAAACACATAACTAAATAGCACTAGAAGATAAATTTGAACACTAACAAGCAAAGAGAATAAGCAAATAACAGATCTAAACATAGCAAGCAATAATATCAATATTTAAAACTAGAATTTAAAGGAAACTGAAAGAGAAACTTACAAACTCCTCTAGCTAAACAAGAGGAACCAATAAAGGCAGCTACTAGCTCTCTAGCTTATGAATAAGCTAGAGTATAAGTCCTTGGGATCTCTTCCAAGGTAAGATCCCCTTCCAAAAGCTTAGATCCAATAAGATCCATGTAAGTTTAAACTAGTTAAAGGTTTAGATAAGATTAATACTAAATTCAAACAGCTCTATTTCAGCTTATAGACTGAAAGAGCTTTAAATGAGCTTATTAGCTTATGAGACAATATGGCTTATTAAGAGAGCTTATGACTTTAAATGAGAGCTTAGAAAATGAGATTTAAAACACTAAAAACTGAATTTCATTAATTAAAGAAGCTGATTACAATACTTGAAAAAGGAAATTACATTTAAGAAAATTACGAATTTAAGCTAAAAATTAATAAAAACTAAAATCGACTACTAAAACCTAGATGGTGTGTGTGTGAGAAGTGAGGTCTTTTTATAGTGCCCAGCTGAAGCTTCTAGGACCTCTAGCCCTGCTTTTCAATCTTTCAATCTCTGCCATTCATTTCTTCAATCATTTGATCATCAATTGTGGCCGTTTGATCAAGATGTGGACACCTGAGGATTGCCAGCGTGTCATTCCCTTGATGTGACGTTTGTGTTAGTTTTGTGAGTGAGTTTAGCACAAAACCCATCACAATTTGTGCTTCTTACTTTGATAACGTGGCCTTTGAGCTTGGGCTAGGATAAGTATCCTCTTGATTAGACTAATTTGACCCTTCATTTGTGCTTGCGCTTCCTTGAATTGACCAACGCACCCTCTAATTTTGATTTGCCCCTTAATTTTACCATGGCAGTGAAAATGGGAGAGACGATGAATAGTAAAAGGGTTCCCGCTCCTTTTTTTGACAGTTAAAACTGTTGAAGTTTGGAAGGATTGCACATTTGGTCCTTGTCTTTCATTTCCTCTTTTTAAGTTATAAAGAACTTTCGAAAATTGCAAGAATGGCCCTTGTAGATGAAGATTGGCTAAGGCTTTGGATCTTTGGCTTCTTTTTGAACTCTTCTGATTCTCGTGTCCGTGTTTGCTCGCTTTTGACTGTTTTCTTGTGATTTTTGACTTATCCGCACCTGCACACACAAAACACAAATACAAGCATATTTTTGCCATTTTTGGTCTGTTTTGGGTTTAATTGGGTTATTTTAGGTATAAATGGATATGTGTATTTTACACCTATCATCGGGCTTGACTAAATGTAGACGCTTCCACTGAAAAAAGGTAAATTAGAGGGTTTAACCCTCCGAAAAAGTGTGCTGTTACAATTTAAGGTACTCGCTAAGGTTGGAACAGTTGCGTACAAACTTAAACTCCCATATCAATTAAGTCATGTTCATATCACTTTCCATGTTTCTAATTTGAAGAAGTGTTTCGCCGTTGATGTGTTGTCGTTGTATGGTATATTTTGTTGATTCAAGTTTTAAATTTATATTTTGCCGACTCAACCAAAAACAACACTTTAACGGGCAGTGTACCCGATCGGTGGTAGTTTCGTGGTAAGTAGAGTGTCGATCACTGAGAGTGAGGTTAAATCTTTCAATTTAATTTATATCTTGATTATCTAATATATGTTAATTCTATTCTAAACCTATGTTAAACCTATGTCAGTCTAAATCCAAATTATAACAGGAAAAAGGGTTTTTTCAGCCTGAGAGACTGGCACGGTTTGGTTGGTGACTACAATCAACTCAAGGAACTTTTACCCACGCAAGCTAATTAACAGAAGATAAAAGATCGATCGAGCCTAATGATAGAAAACTATATTAACCATTATTAATCCGATTAGAACGTTGGTTTGTTTATTTAGTGCAATGATTTCTTCTCTCGATGTGGCATATCATTCTTAGACTTAGGCGTTACATCATTCTAAGACCTAGACACATTAATTCTGTCATAATTAAAGTATCCGCATAAAGCATCCTTATTTGCTGATTATAATCTATCTTAGGGATTAAAGCATTGGTGATCTTGTTAAATCCTAGCTCATAGAGACTTTACCTACTTACCGCTTAATGGCAATTAATACACTAGTAGTTTACTTTTCCAACTATCCAATGGAATCAAAACATTATTTGTTGAATTATCTAGGTTTACCTTCTAGTCAACACGATCAATAAACCATTGGCAATATCCAATTAAAATTAACTAGTTAATCCCGAAGCATATCCTAGACACAGACTTAGAGAGACAATATTCGTGATTCTATGATTCTAGATGTATAAATTACTATATGGAGAGCTATCCCGTACTCTAGATCTACTTGGTCTGCTTCACTAGATCCAGTTGAATGATAGGTCGCATACAAAAGCGCTTAAACAAGTATAAAAATATAAACATAAACAAGCATTCAACGATGAATCAAGAAATCGAGATAAACAAATACCAAATATTCAAATCTTCATAATAATGGCTAATACCCGAAGGTATTAGCCTTCAAACGTCATAATAAATACAAGAGCAATAATTTAGCCAAGGTAAACTAACCGAGTTATCAAATGATACCAAAAACTGAACGATTACTAAAGTATATGGAATTACACGTTGTATACTATGGAATGGAATACATTGCTTGACCTCTTCTGCTCTTCTTCTCCTCTGAAAATTGACTTTTATGGTTTAGGTATCAAGAATATGATTTAGCACACTTAAAACTCGTTTTTGAGTTTTCTATTTATAAGGTCTGGAATTCAGTTCGAAACGCCGTATCCATGGGTTGGATACGGCGTATTGAGGATTTCTTAGAGTAGGACCACGCTTGATATCTTCTAGAATATTCACATACTATTTCTTGAATACGGCGTATTGAGTCTCTTTGGATACGGCGTATTGAGCTTCTTTCTTGTGTGGTCTTTGGTGGGTGCAGGCACGGATACGCCGTATCTTCTTGATGGATACGGCGTATTGGTCTTCAGAATAGTAATCTTCAAAATATCTTCATTTAAGCTCCAGAATGCGCGCCTTTTGCTATCTTTCATCAATTACTCCATAATTACTACATTCTCAAATATTATCGATTAAGCAACAATTCTTTGCATTAACTATACAAAATAGGTTAATATTAGGGATAAATGATGCTATAAAATAGACGTTATTTGATGTCATCAAATATCCCCCCACTTAAATCTTACTTTTCCTCAAGTAGCCTTTAGAAGTTGATAAAAAGGTATCCCTTAAGGATATTTTCCGTTAAAGCATTTATTCGATCAATTACAAGTACACAACCAAACACCTTACGAAATAAGAAGATGAAAACACTCAAATCACTCAACTAATCTATGTGGTAACATGCAACTAAATCGCTCAATTGCTCGGTCGTGACAAGTATCTATCATAAGCTTGGCAAGGATACACATCTTCACCACTAAAGCCAAGGAGTAACAAGTTTATATAGGTAAATATGGGTTTTTGTATGGAAAGGCGTACGGTTAATCATTCTACAATCTTTCACCATAAGTACCACTCCAACAGGGCAGCTGAAGCACACATAGACACCCGGAACGCCAGGATAGACATGTGTGTTCGATCAAATCCCCATTCGAATTTAACCAACGGTTAGAATGAAGAATGATATAGGGTAGGAACCTTCTAACTTTCACCAAACAGAAACGTACTAAACGCCAAACGAGGTACAAAGCATCCATACATGGCCGTAACGACGGAATATACATGCATGTTCGTATGAATCCCCATTCGCGTAAACCCCAGCGGCTGATGGGGTGAGGTGAGAGGAAAGTAAATTGTTGTTAAGTAAAAATCAAGAAACAAATAGATTAAAGCCTAAAGTACAAGTTGCTAGACACTTATCCCGACCGTTACCATGATAAAGACATAACTATTTACAACGACTTGATCATCGATAAAAAACAATCAACCTAAGTTGGCGTTCCCGTAACAGTCAACTTCTCAATCATCCTAAAACTTTACATACTCTACAAGGTAAGTGGCGATATCTTCCACTTTATACAATACTCTACATCGTTGATTTCTTAGACGTATCAACGAATAATCGATCCTTCGTGTAATTCCTTCGGTAGTTGCGAAACGATTATCTTCAAACTTTCCTTCTCTTTTTTGCTGCATTTTTTCCTTTTTTTTGCCTTTCAAATCTCGGTGTAGTTTCACCATCTTCATGATCATAATAATTCCGAATAGTTCCTTCGGTAATTCTTCGTTCTTCGGATTTACCATTAATTGCGACGGTATTAAAATCACATGAGCTTTGACTACTAATATACATTCCCATTTACAATGTGCAAATTTCCAACCGCACCAAAGATAGAAAATGACACAAGACTTAGGAAATACAAACTTTACACTTTAAGCAACTATCAACTGTAAATTAAACTTTAATCTAACAGGGTAGGTTAAGGTGTAAGGGTGTAACGAAATAAATAGTTGGTGTAATTCCTAAATGATTGGCTCTACGGGTTGTTCTAGTGGATCTTCACTCTAAAAATGAGAGTGGAAAAGGGTTTATCTGGAGGTTAACTAACCGGTGTAGTTAGTTAATAAACAACATGTAAAGGCGATTTGGGTGTAATCCTAAAATTTACCGATTTAAACAAGTTACTCCAATTAAATCTATAATACTCATTATTGTGGTCTCGAATAGATATACCAAGCCAAGTTCTAAAGTCTACAACATCACCGGCACACTCATATTTTGTGGAATTTAGGTAAACATTTGGAAACGGAAAGGTTAAATCCTCACAATATCTAACAAGGGTTATTGTGTGCGGGTTATGTATCAAGTAATTTCATAAAAGTATGCTTGATTTTTTTTAATTTGAGCATAATTTAAGCATTTTAGTGTGAAAAATAGGACAAGTAAACATTCTAATTCCATCCCCCCACTTGAATTATACAACGTCCTCGTTGTATATGTAAAACACTAAATACGGGAATCAAAAAGAATTAGAATGAGAAACTCCCCTGATATTTGCTCGGTAGATTCTCCAAGTTGCGTTTTATGAGCAAGATTGTGTGTTAAACAGCCGCCTTGAGGTTTTCAAGACTCCAACACTTCAAGATTTCCAGATTTATAAATTCTCTAACAATATTCGTCGATTTTTCTTTCTCGAGGTCCTGTGTGAAACATAGGAAAAACAAGTGCATTCCTATCTTGGTACCTATGGTTAATTTAAACTAAACTAAACAAACTAAATACGGAAGTCGATACGCCATATCCATTCCCCAGGATACGCCGTATTGATACATGTGTCGAATACGCTGTATTGACTGTGCTGAAAAATAAAGACTGGATAACGTCCAGATAGTCGATACGCCGTATCCATGAGGTTTGGATACGCCGTATAGACAGTCTAGGAAGACAGACTCAAAAAAATTGAAAATTACATTCCGGGTTGTCTCCCGGCAAGCACTTTTGTTGACAGAATAGTCTTTAAGTTAGACGTGCCCAATTTAATCCCATCCTTATAAAACAATTTGGGGTCGAACGGGATGCCAAATGGCACATACAAATTTTTAATTATAAAAATTAGTTGCATCCCTTTGTTAAGAAAATTCCAAGTCACGATATTAACACATAATTCCTTGATAAAAATTTTCGATTTTGAAAAATTTACTTGACGTATCGTAACTAGTTTCCAAAAGCTTATTTGACGCATGTACATAGGCACCATCATTGTTATTTATTACATTAGGTAATGGTATGACAGATAAATCCCCCGAAGAGTGTTCAATATCAATTTTATCATCATCATTGTCCTCATCCGATTTTGAATCATCGGGATAAATTACGTTAAAAGAAAATAGATCATTAAAGTATAAAATGTTTTGATCCACTTCATCACATTCGGACAATGATGTTTCATCTTTCAAATCAAATTCATCGATATGTTGAGGATTTAAAGTGGGTTCAGTTAAAAATCTAATTTAGACGTTTAAGCATCATTGTAAATAATGGCTGGAAATTCTTTCTCAAAATCATTAAAGTAGTCTAAATCATTAAAATAACTGACCGTTGGCTCAGGTGATGGAAGCAAGGGCATATTGACCTTATCATTATCATTTTCTGAATCCTTTTTTAAATTGTTTACAAAAATTATTTTGTAAGAAAATGAATTTTTGTCGAAAATTACCGTGCAATCTTCATCGTCAGATTCGTCAAACGATATTCTAAAGTCAATTTCATCGTTAAGAGAACTTACCGTAGGCTCACACGAGAGTGCTGCTTCAGATGTTAACGTGTCGTTAAAGACTATAGCTGGGAATTCAGTTTCAACAGATCCGAGGTTGTGAACGTTTTTATTATCCCAGATCTTACCATACGTAGCAGTTTCCAGTTAAACACTTTCCCAGTCTACGAGCTTTTTCTTCCTCAAGCCTGATATACTCATCCATAGTAATGTTGGGGTCGTCCATTTTAACTGTAAATAAATTTGTTAGGAAATAAAACTGTCAAATAGCTTAATACGGCATATTCAGTGAAACTGTATACGCCGTATTGATGATAGAGTTGAATACGCTGGATTGGTTTAAAAAAAATTTATACGCCGTATCCAATAAATTGAATACTCCGTATTGGTTTGAAAAAATTCTACAGCGTACTTTGAATAATGCGAAACACACGCAAACAGAATATGCAAAATATACAATGCAGAAAACAAACACACAAAACAAACACACAAATATGCAAACTAATCTAAAACTAAACTAAAACACTAATAAAAACAAGAATTAAACAACTTCATTCCCCGGAAACGGCGCCAAAAACTTGATGTGTTGTAGTGTAGGGTTGTTTTTTTTAATGTTTTTAAGTTTTAAATTTATATTTTGCCGACTCAACCAAAACAATACTTTAAACGGGCAGTGTACCCGATCGGTAGTAGTATACGTGGTAAAGTAGAGTGTCGATCACTGGAGAGAGATGTTAAATCTTCAATTTATATTAAATATCTTCGTTATCTAATCTATGATAACTCTAATTCTAAACCTATGTTAGTCTAATCTAATTCTATACGGGAAAAGAGAGATTTCAGACTGAGAGACTAGCACGTGTGGTTGATGACTACAATCTAACCAGGGCACTTTACCCACGCAAGCTAAAATTTAACAAAAGATAAAAATGGGTCGAGCCTAATAATAGAACACTGTATTAACCATTATTAATCTATTAGAACATTGTTTGTTTATTAGTGCAATGATTTCTTCTCCGAGGTGGCATTCATTCTTAGACTTAGAGCGTTTCAATCATCCTTAAGACCTAGACACATTAAAATTTGTCACAATTAAGAGCAACTGCATAAAGCATCCTATTTGCTGATTATTATCTATCTAGGGATTAAGGCAAAGGTGATCTTATAAAACCCTAGCCATAGAGACTTTACCCCACTTATCACGTAATGGAAATTTATACACTAGTATCCACTATCCAACTATCCAATTGAATCAAGAACGTATTTGTTTGAATTATCTAGTTCACCATGCTAGTCAACACGATAATAAACCATAGCAATATCAATTAACTAGTAAAGCCAACCGTATCCTAGACCCAGACTTAGAAGGACAATATTTGTGTAACTATAATTCTAGAGAGTTATCCCAGACTCTAGATCTACTTGGTCTGCTTTACTAGATCCATTTGAATGATAGGTCGCATACAAAAGCGCGTAAACAAGTATAAATTTGAATTAACCAAAACAAGCCACAACATAAATCAAGAATACGAGACAAACAAATACCACACATTCAATCTACATGAATAATGGCTAATACCCGAAGGTATAGCCTTCAAACATTCTAATTCCATCCCCCCACTTGAATTATACAACGTCCTCGTTGTATATATAAAACATTAAATACGGGAATTAAAAAAATGAATTAGAATGAGAAACTCCCTTGGTTTTTTGCTCGATAGATTCTCCAAGTTGCGTTTATGAGCAAGATTGTGTGTTGAACAACCGCCTTGAGGTTTTCAAGACTCCAACACTTCAAGATTTCCAGATTTGTAAGTTCTCCAACAATATTCATCGATTTTTCATTCTCGAGGTCCTGTGTGAAACATAGGAAAAACATGTGCATTCCTATCTTGATACCTATGGTTAATTTAAACTAAACTAAACAAACCAAATACGGGTCAAACTTTGGATACGGCGTATCAAGTGAATGAATACGGCGTATTCGCAGAACTGACAATAATGTTCTTAAAGTGCATAAAAAGTAAAGACTGATAACGTCCAGACATTCAATACGCTATATGGGGTAGAGCGGATACGTCATATCGAAGTTTGGGAAGACAGACTCGATAACAAAATTAAATAACATTTTGGGTTGTCTCCCGGGAAGCACTTTTGTTTGCAGCAAAGTCTTTAAGTTAGACTTTTTCTTCAGCTTCCTACTCAGCTCTAGTCACCATCCATCCTTCGTCCATCATACGAAAGATTTCCTGATACGCACGGCATGCATCATTGCTTGTTCTTGCCAAATCATCGTATTCATCTTCTTTAATTGCAAAATATTCCTCGTCTTGCCTAAATGAATGCTTGATCATCTCGAATCTTCAGATATTGCACACCGTTGGTTCATGAATTTCACATAATTCTTCTCTTTTATTATGTTCATGATTTATTTCATAAGCATCATCGTAGTTTGTATAAGTATTCCATTGTCTCTTTTGTTCGTAACGTGACTCATCATCATCTTCTTTGATAAATCCTTCCATGATAGCTTTGTTTCTTAAAGCCTCATCCTTTAATTTACAATCCTCCAAAGCTTCGTACCACTCGTAATCCTGATAATGGAGTTGGTTTCCAATAATGTAAGCTCCGGGTAAATTTCCTCCATTACAGTATCCATCATCCTTCCAACTACATGTTGGCCATTCCGAACATCCAGTCTTATAATTGAAAGGCTTGCAAGTATGTTTAACTGGTGTGGGTTTGGTCCAAACTCCAACGTCAGTCCATGGCTTCTCATCGACCCATGGTACGTCCTTGTTCCATTCATAGATCCAATCATCCTTGTAATCTTCATAGGTTTTAAATCTTATAATATCCTTTGTAAGTAAATCTGGATCCACTTCGAGAAGGTAGTTAAATTCCTTAAATGCTGAACAGAGAGGTGTCTCGTAATCAAATATATTAGTGTCGATCCTAAAGACTTTAGTAACATCATCTTTATCATTATAAGATTCCTCATCAGTGAGCTCTACTTCATCATCTCCTCTGATCCAATTAATCCATAATGCTTTCATAGTAGAATGATCCATTGTCTTGTAGTTGAAAAACTTTGATCCTAACCATTCAGTGAATGCAATATCAGACGGATCAAATCCCATGTCATCATCAGCTTCATACTCCGAATCATCATCAATTCTTAAGCCACATGGGATGTTAGCAAATTCAACTTCATATGTGAATAAATCATCGTCCATTTTGCTTAATTGGTTGACTTCACAGTTGAAAACTTTAAGTGGTGTATCGCAAGCGAGCGAATCATCTTCGACCTTAATATCCTTAATTTTCTCGAACTCTCCTTTGATAACCTTTGTCATTCTTACTGAAAAATACCCATAAAATTATCAGTAGAACCAGCGGGAGAAAGGAATTAAAAAAATTTGGGCATTAATTTCGAGAATTGAAAAGAATTTTATCAGATGATAGATACGCCGTATTAATCAGTTTGAATGAATACGCTGTATTGGACAGAAAGATGGATACACCGTATCCAGTAGAAGTGGATACGCCGTATTTAGCTATCGACCAGAACAGTGTATTTAAGAAAAATACGCAAACAATTAAACACGAATATATACAAGCAAACAATTAAATACAAATATACAAATATTATAGAATATACAAGAATAAACACTAATCTAATTTACACTAATCCTAAGGGTTAGATCTAATCTAATGCTAAAAATCAAAATATCAAATAAAAATTAAGATTAATTTCCACTCCCCGGCAGCGGCGCCAAAAACTTGATGTGTTATCGTTGTATGGTATATTTTATTGATTCAAGTTTTGAATTTATATTTTGCCGACTCAACCAAAAATAACACTTTAACGGGCAGTGTACCCGATCGGTGGTAGTTTCGTGGTAAGTAGAGTGTCGATCACTGAGAGCGAGGTTAAATCTTTCAATTTAATTAATATCTTGGTTATCTAATCTATGTTAATTCTATTCTAAACCTATGTTAAACCTATGTCAGTCTAAATCCTAATTCTAACGGGAAAAAGGGATTTTCAGCCTGAGAGACTGGCACGGTTTGGTTGGTGACTACAATCAATTCAAGGCACTTTTACCCACGCAAGCTAATTAACAGAAGATAAAAGAGCGGTCGAGCCTAATGATAGAAAACTGTATTAACCATTATTAATCCGATTAGAACGTTGGTTTGTTTATTTAGTGCAATGATTTCTTCTCTCAATGTGGCATATCATTCTTAGACTTAGGCGTTACGTCATCCTAAGACCTAGACACATTAATTCTGTCACAATTAAAGCATCCGCATAAAGCATCCTTATTTGCTGATTATAATCTATCTTAGGGATTAAAGCAATGGTGATCTTGTTAAACCCTAGCTCATAGAGACTTTACCCACTTACCGCTTAATGGCAATTTATACACTAGTAGTCCACTTGTCCAACTATCCAATGGAATCAGAACGTTATTTGTTGAATTATCTAGGTTCACCTTCTAGTCAACACGCTACAGATCATAAACCATTGGCAATATCCAATTAACTAGTTAAGCCCGAAAGTCGTATCCTAGACACAACTTAGAAGGACAATATTTGTGGATCCTAATATTCAAGATGTAAAAATTACTTATAGAGAGCTATCCAGACCAAGATCTACTTGGGTCCCTTCACTAAGAATCCAGTGAAATGAAGGTTGTCATACAAAAGCGCGCAAACAAGTATAAATGATAAACATAAACACGCAACTCAACGATAAATTCAAGGAAATCAAGATAAAAACTAAATACTAACATCAAATCTTTATATTAATGGGCTTAATACCCGAATGTATTAGCTATCAAACGTCATAATAAACACAAAGCAATAATAATAGCCAAGGTAAACTAACCAAGTTAACGAATGATACCAAAAACTGAACGATTACTAAAGTATATGGAATTACACGTTATCTCCTATGGAATGGAATACGTTGCTTGACCTCTTATGCTCTTCTTCTCCTTTGAAAATCGACTTTTATGGTTTAGGTATCGAGAATATGATTTAGCACACTTAAAACTCGTTTTTGAGTTTTCTATTTATAAGGTCTAAAAGTTGGTTCGATACGGCGTATCCATGGGTTGGATACGGCGTATTGGAGATTTCTTATAGTAGGGACCACGCTTGATATCTTTCAGAATATTATATTATATCCATATCTTGAATACGACGTATTGAGTCTCTCTGGATACAGTGTATTAATCTTCATTCCTTTTGTGGTCTTTGGTGAGTGCAGGCACGGATACGCCGTATCTTCTTGATGGATACGGCGTATTGGTCTTCAGAATAGTAATCTTTAAAATATCATCATTTAAGCTCCAGAATGCACGCCTTTTGCTATCTTTCACCAATTACTCCATAATTACTGCAATTCTCAAATATAAACGATTAAGCAACAATTCTTTGCAATAACTATACAAAATGGGTTAATATCATAGGATAAATGATGCTATAAAATAGACGTTATTTGATGTCATCAAATATCCCCCCATTTGAATCTACGTATTAATATAATACTATATAATTATAATAATAATAATTATATTTAAAAATATATTATATAATAAAAAATTGTACTTATAATATATTATTTTTATAATTATTTATACTGACTAATAAAATTATAAAATAAAATTTGATGTCATCAAATATCCCCCCATTTGAATCCTACTTATCCTCAAGTAGCCTTTAGAAGTTTATAAAAATGTATCCCTTAAGGATATTTTCCGTTAAAGCATTATTCGATCAATTACAAGTACACAACCAAACACCTCACGAAATAGGAAGATGAAAACACTCAAATCACTCAACTAATCTATGTGGTAACATGTAACTAATTCGTTTAATTGCTCGGTCGTGACGAGTATTCTATCATAAGCTTGGAAAGGATCCATATCTCCACCACTAAAGCCAAGGAGTAACAAGTTTATAAAGGTAAATATGAGTTTTTGTATGGAAAGGCGTACGGTTGATCATTCTATAATCTTTCACCAAAAGTACCACTCCAACAAGGCAGCTGAAGCACACATACACACCCGGAACGCCAGGATTGACATGCGTGTTCGATCACATCCCCATTCGAATTTAACCAACGGTTAGGATGAATAATGATATAGGGTAGGAACCTTCTAACTTTCACCAAAATTCATAAACAAATGAGGTACAAAGCATGCATACATGGCCGTAACGATGGAATAAACATGCATGTTCATATGAATCCCCATTCGCGTAAAACCAGCGGCTAATCATTAGGTGAGAGGGAAGTAAATTGTTGTTAAGTAAAAATTAAGAAACAAATAGATTAAATCCTAAAGTACAAGTTGCTAGACACTTATCCCGACCGTTACCATGATAAAGACATAACTATTTACAACGTCTTGATCATCGATAAAAAACAACAACCTAAGTTGGCGTTCCTATAACGGTCAACTCCCAATCATCCCAAAACTTTACATACTCAACAAGGTAAGTGGCGATATCTTCTACTTTATACAATACTCTACATCGTTGATTTCTTAGACGTATCAACGAATAATCGATCCTTCGTGTATTTCCTTCGGTAGTTGCGAAACGATTATCTTCAAACTTTCCTTCTTTTTTGTTGCAATTTTTCTCTTTTTTTATATACTTCAAATCTCGGTGTAGTTTCACCATCTTCAAGTTCATAATAATTCCGGATAATTCCTTTGGTAATTCTTCGTTCTTTGGATTCACCATTAATTACGACGGCAGTAAAATCACATGAGCTTTTACTACTAATATACATTCCCATTTGTAATGTGCAAATTTCTAACCGCACCAAAGATAGAAAATAACACAAGACTCATGAAATACAAACTTTACACTTTAAGCAACTAGCAACTGTAAATTAAACTTTAATCTAACAGGGTATGTTAAGGTGTAAGGGTGTAACGAAACAAATAGTTGGTGTAATTCCTAAAGGATTGGCTCTACGGGCTGTTCTAGTGGATCTTCACTCTAAAGATGAGAGTGGAAAAGGGTTTAACTAAAGGTTAACTAACCGGTGTAGTTAGTTAATAAACAACATGTAAAGGCGATTTTGGTGTAATCCTAAAATTTACCGATTTAAACAAGTTACTCCAATTAAATCCATAATACTCGTTTTTGAGTTTTCTATTTATAAGGTCTGGAATTCGGTTCGATACGGCATATCCATGGGTTGGATACGACGTATTGGGGATTTCTTGGAGTAGGGACCACGCTTGATATCATTCAGAATATTGTATTATATCCATATCTTGAATACGACGTATTGAGTCTCTCTGGATACGGCGTATTGGTCTTCAGAATAGTAATCTTCAAAATATCTTTATTTAAGCTCCAGAATGCGCGCCTTTTGCTATCTTTCACCTATTACTCCATAATTACTGCAATTCTCAAATATAAACGATTAAGCAACAATTCTTTGCAATAACTATACAAAATGGGTTAATATCATGGGATAAATGATGCTATAAAATAGACGTTATTTGATGATTGTTTGATAATGAGCAAGGAATATCCGTGTTTCTACTAAAGAGGATGTATTGAACTCATGATTCATTAGATACTTTTTATGAATGTCAACTAAGTATCGTAAGTAAATTGCTCCTGGTTGTTCAATCATTTGATAACCAGAGTCATTCTTTGATAAATGATCACCATGAGTCAGACTCAATAAAATTTGATCAATCCTTTTTTCTGTCGTTAAAGTGGAGAACTAAACAAAGAATTCTCTTTTTTCATCATTAATTGAATCACTGTTTGCAACCCAGGATTCCTTTTTATCATCAATCCAGTCCCTGTTCACATTTTTTCTTTTTCTTATCAATGAATAGATCTCTTTACTTGTATCACTTTCATGTCTCGTATTTCTCGAAAAAGTTATTCGATTGACGGGATTTGGTATGATGTTTAGTATGAATTTTTGATGTGTGGTTTGTGATTTAATTTAGGAAGACTATTTGTCTAAGACTTGTGCCTTCTAAATTTTTACTTGTAATGATTTTGTGATTGTTATCAACAAAACACAAGAAGATCGTATGATAGAAATAAACGTTTTTAGTGCTTATTTGTATTAACAATTTCCTCTTTTTTGTTGATGACAAAACATAAAATGATTAGAAGTGAAAATTAGAATGTAAAGTTTTAGATTGAAGTCTTTTACTTCCTTCTCCCCCTTTTTGTCGAAACAAATAGAGCATTGAAGAGAAAACTAGCAAAAGATGCAAGTAATGTGAGCTATATAAATATATATATATATATATATATATGTATATATATATATATATGTATATATATATATATATGTATATATATGTATATATGTATATATATATATGTATATATATATATATATAGTATATGTACATTTATATATAATACATACATATTTTATATATATATATACATATATAATATACTATATTTTATACATATCCAATATTATATATATATATATTACAGGATATATAATAATATATTATACATATATTATACACATATATTTGATATCATATATATATATGAGTATTGATTAAAAAAGAATCGAATGCAGTAGTATAAGTAAAAGTCGATCCATAGAGAATCGAATGCAATGATGAGGGTTGATTCGGAAAGAATCGAGATGCTATACTCCCCCTTGACGGAGGCTTCCTCTAAGTGAGGGTGTCAAGAAATGCAATGCTACAAAAGAAAATGTTAGTTGATCAAACAAGTGCTAGCTCCCACTAGCTTTGAGAGTACCTACAAAATCAAGTGTTAGAATAAAGAGTAAAACAAGCCACTATGCAGCCGGTTCTGGCGGTTCCTTTTTACGAAGGTACCGTCCTTCACAACTGAAGGGTACCGGCTCCTGTCCAGAGAGTCAAAAAGTTGAATTTTTAAGATATGTTAGCATAGTCAAGGATATAAATCAAGTAGAAGCATAAGTACGATGCACAACACACGCGAGTATAGAACGTATAATCCTTGTAATAAAATTGTCAACTATTTTTATGACATTATGTCACTTTACAAAAATAGGAAAAACTAAGAACAAAGATAGGTTCTTAAAATCTAAAAAATACAATATTATTGTTATTTTCTACGCCAAAATATCCCAAGGGAAGTTTTGGTGGGTGAGGCGCTCGAGAATTTGATTGAGGATGAACCTCATTTCATCACGAAGATCATTGACGTTCACTTGCGTCCTTTGATAATGCTCACAAAACATCTCGTGAGTGAGCGAAGAAAATGCATTGATTGACCACATCGGTTGAGGTGGTAATGGTGGAAGAGGAGGTTCCATGACCTATGGAAGAGATGGTGGTTGATTTGCCAAACGCTCGATAAAATCAAACGAGGGTTGTGGAGGTGGCGGGTTGGTAGACCTAGGTGGTAGATCTTCGAGTGAGTCGAAGAATAGATGAGGAGATGTGGGATGTGTGGAGAAAATGAGCTCAATTGGATCTAAGTTAATGGCTAATGAAGAGTTCTACTTGGAAGGTTGAGATGGTGTTAGAGGAGGAGAAGTCAATGGTGGTGGAGTTGTTTTTAAAGTGTTCAATAGATGATCCAGAGAAAAATCTTGGTTGAGCCATAGGGGAGGTTAGTGGTGACTCAATAGGAGTTGAAGGTGGTGCTGATTGGTAGTCGACAAGAGGAGAGAGATGTTGATAAGGCGGAGAAGTAGGCGGAGATTTAACAAAACAATAAGCGCGGACACGTATTTGGGAGGTCCTTTTGAATGAATTGGTATTCTTCTTATCATTGTTGGATTTAGGCATGGTTAGGATTAGTGAAAAGCTGGAAATAAGAGATGAAGGAGTGTTTTGACAAGATGACTATTTATAGAACTCATTTAGGACATTAAATGCTTTTTCTTCTAAATTGAGCAAAATCTAATGATCAGATTTTGTGTTAAACTCCTAAAAGTCAACCTCTATAGTTTATTAGCAGGAAATAGGTGGAAAATGGAGGGAAAAATGGGATTTGAAGTTAAAAATTCGTTATGAACAACCTTCTGACCAGCCGGTTCTTAAGGTACCATCACAGAACGGTACCGACGGTCTGCAAAAAAATTAAGGAAGGTGAAGGCAATGCAAAGAGATGTAAGAGGTTTTTTTTCCAACATAGTTGATGATCTAAAAAATTATAGTGTGTGTCTATATGTAAACAATGTGGAGGTGCGGTTATCTCGATTCAAAAAGAAAAATATAATAATAAGAGAACCCGAAGTCTCCTTACTTTAATGTTGCTTCGGTTGAATGTACTCGAAAATACATATTAGTTATGTATTCCCTTCTATATTCAAGAGACATATGTCGTGATGCATGAGTAAAACGAAAACGTTTTTTCTTTGTATTAATCAATGCTTTTTCGAAAAGTTTATGTGTGTCCTAGTCGTGAGAAGCATTTTGAAGAAATGTTTCCTTTTTGGGTTTTGAAAAAAAATCTTTTGATGATGCAAATGCATACATAATAGTACATAGTATGTGTAACACCCCCAAAATATGTGGCAGCGGAATGGTAACCTGAGACGTTACTTCATAATACACAAGTACAAGATATAAGAGAACGACCTATATATGAGTCGTTTAAAAGATATCATCGTTGATACATTTGAAATAAATAAGTTTTTAATAAGTGGTCTCATGAGTTTGCATCACAAGAAAATCATAATTTTAATACAACGAGGATGATTGAGTGCAAGAGAAAATCCATGAAAAATAGTCTTGATGAATGCGGACTCCAATGCACTTCATAAATGTCTATACGAGTTATGCATCTGAAAAAAATACATGCTTAAAAATATCAACATAAAGTTGATGAGTTTATAGGTTTAAGTTTCTGATAATAGTGGACCGTAAGATTTAGCAAGGCATGACTATTGTACCTATACAACATCATAAAAAGTAATTACGATTGCACTAAGCTCATGACACCGAAGCTACAACACAGTTTGCATGCAATTTAATGCAATAAAAGTACCCAAGCAGGTGTTCAACCCAAAACACCTGTAGTCCGATATGGTACACGTCCGTTTGATTGGTAATGCGTTTTGTTCACCCGATATAAGTAAGCGCTTAACTTACCCGAATGGGGATGTCAATCTAAATAGATCTATTTATAACCTTACACAAAGTAATTAACGGTTCATGTCAATCTAAATTGATTGGTAATGCGTTTTGTTCACCCGATATAAGTAAGCGCTTAACTTACCCGGACGGGGATGTCAATCTAAATAGATATATTTATAACCTTACACAAAGTAATTAACGGTTCATGATAATCCGGGAATAGTGGGTTATCGCTACTTAGGCTAATCCGTAATCATTTAAAAGAAAGGTAGTTGGTCCATAAGTAGAAACAAGCAATGTATCTCACTCTGAGATTTATAAAATAGTGATAAATAAGTTAAAGCGGGACTATAAACTCACCTTAAATGAAAGTATTGATTTTGGGAAAATCAAGTAAGTAGGACGTCAAAGTAAGCCCCGAAAGCAACATTATAATTAATGGGCCGTCTTAGGATTGTGCACATGAATGAAATAATGCAGTTATATTTTTTATAACATTATATCACCACCTAATAGTTTGCGTTTTAGTTTTATAAGTCAAAACAATGTTTACGTCTAATTCGCTATTTTTATCCGTCATTATATACTTTACTATTTATTTTTATGTAACCAATATAATAAATCATATCTCGCTTACTAAATGATATCTTTTAAAAGTTTACGACGCGTATAAATAATATATAAGTTATACTATAATATTTTTTAAGGATTATATAGCTCAAACGGACTCGAAAACGCCTGAAAACTACTTTTTAATTTTCAAACAACACCTTATTTAGTAAAAATACGTGCATGAATTTATTAATATTTCCATAAAATACTCCGACTTTAAAAAGGCGTATCTCCTTCGTTATAATGATTCACGGGTTGTCCAAAAGCGAGGTTTCAAGAAAAAATCATGATCTACAAGTTTTCATCAGACCCAAAACTGGCCAAAAATACCATATTAGAAACTGGACAGATTCATGTAAAAACTGTTTTTGGTGGAAAAATTACTAAACTTCATTTGGCCATATCTCATTCGTTTTAAGTTTGATTTTAGCGAATTTTATATCCACGCGTTCGTATGAAGATACTATTATATTTTAAAGGCCTCGTCTATTGCAAACCAAATTTACTGTACAAAATTAATATTACAAATTATGGACAACAGCTATTTATTTTCCATTCTAACACTATTTTCACCCACAGATTGCAATTCCATACTAGCATAGTCCCTTTCACAAATTTTTATCAATTACCATTTTAATAACAAATCCATACTAACGTAGTCTCTTCCACCAATTTATCAAGAAATAACATAATATCAAGAATATGAATAAAAATCTACAACTTAATTAGTTTTAGTTTATAAGTAACCATTTCTACGACAATACTAATATTTTAACATGTAATTTATAAAATGACTAAAATATGTAGTATAGTGTATGTAAACATTTTTATTATTCATTTTTACAAACACTCTACAAGATTTTATTTATAAAGTTTACTTGTTTCTTTTAGAAAAACTTTAACATACAAACTAGTGGTAATATAAATTTAAGAATGTGGTGATTATAACAAAATATATGAAATGAGTTTATGTATGAAATGTGCACCTTAGATGGATGAGAAGATGAGATTAAACATGATTTACACACAAATCAAACCCCAAATACTTGTTTGATTATAACCCAAACCCTTAAATAATTTTTGAAAAATACTTGTAATTATCAAAACCCACTTGTTCTTGGTTTTCTTGCCTTGGCCGAATATAGAGAGAAAAAAGAGTAGTATGTGTTTGAAATGAAGTGAAATGAGAAAGAGTTAGGTAGTTTTGTATATATAGTAAAAGACTAAACCTTGTATTATCCAACTAACACAATAGTATAAGGGATATAAGGGTGGTGGTTAATAGGATGAAAAGTATGGGTTGGATATTAGATTTGGTTAATAAGGTGTAAATGTGTAAGTGGTGGTTAAAGAGAGGTAAAGAGAAGTTAGGTTGGATAATAGAGTGTTTATTTTGGTAGGTATGGTTTGTGTGTGTGTGTGCTTAAGGGGACGGTTAAGGGGTAGAGGGGGAGGGAAACATTTTGTCAAATTTTGCTATTTACTTCTAGAAGGTGTTGTGTAAGTATTGGTTTGAAGGGTGGTAGTATATATTTACATGCATGCACAAAATATGTAAATTACTAGTTTACGTGAAACTTATAAAATAAAATATGTAGACTTATAAATTATATTTGTAACAGTCATATAACACATATGTGACATAAACTAATATTTGTTTAATGTCAGTTTACGTTTAAAGTTGTTTTTCAGTTTACGCGATTTAACTTAACGGTTACACGTAAAAGTAAACACTTAAGTTTTTAAAGTAAATAGTTTTGAGTTTTTTGACGTGTAATGACCTAAAAATGTGAGTTGTCACAATATGAATACATATAGTAGTGTGATGAAAATTGCCCGACAATTTTATTTTTGAGTGCAGAAATAGAATCCTAGACTCAGATTCGAGAGAAAAAGAGATCTATACCTTTGTTGGTTTTATTAGGTAGTTGGTTTCATGAGACCGAGTCCTAGGCTAAGTTGATTGAAATGTTCATGTTTGAGTGGTTTGGTGAATATATTGGCAATGTTGTCTTCGAAAGAGACCTTTTCTATAGAAATGTTTCCTTTTTGAACCTTATCGCGGAGGAAGTGATGACGAATTTCTATATGTTTGGTACGAGAGTGAAGTATGGGTATGACATTGAAGTTTTGATAGGTTTGTAATCTTCTAGACCGAATTTCTTAAGCATTTCTTTAATGTATTTAGATTGGTTAAAAAAGATGCCATCTTCTAGTTGTTTAATTTGTAAACAAAGGAAGAAATTTAATTCACACATCATACTCATCTCAAACTCGTCATGTATGATTTTAGAGAAATCATCGCAAAGCTTTTGATAAGTGGATCCGAATATAATCTCTTACACATATATTTGGACTATAATGATACGTGAGTCTCTTTTCTTGGTAAATAGAGTGTTATCTACCAATCCCATGGAGTACTCATGATCGAGGAGGAAGGCTTTGAGTCTATCATACCAAGTTTTGGGTGCTTGTTTAAGACCATAAAGAGCCTTTTTGAGTTTGTATACATGATTAGGTTTTTCAAAATTGACAAAGGCAGGAGGTTGAGACACATATACTTCTTCATTTATAAAGCCATTTAAGAAAGCACTTTTGACATCCATTTGAAAAAGTTTAAGATCGTTTGCACAAGCATATGCAAGAAGAATTCTTATAGATTCTAATCTTGCCATGGGAGCATATGTCTTATCAAAATCTATTCCTTCTTGTTGGTTGTATCCTTAAGCGACAAGCCTAGCCTTGTTTCTAGATACTACACCATTTTTATCTAAATTATTATTGAAAACCTATTTTGTACCAATAACCGTTTGATTTTTAGGTGGTGGAACAAGACCCCAAACATCATTTGTTACAAATTGGTTCAATTCTTCTTGCATAGCATAGTTCAACTTTCGTCTTGAATGGCTTCTTTAACATTTTTAGGTTTTACGGATGGCACAAAGCAAAAGAAGTTACTTTAATTTTGGACTTGAGATCTTAAGGTTTTTTCATTTAGTTTTCCTATGACCGTCTCTAGGGGATGATCTTTAGATACTTTTATGTTGACCACTTCTTTGTTTAATGGTCCATTTTCCTTTTCTTCTATTTGTTTATCTAGGATTTGACTCTCGATTATATCATCATCTACTAAAGGTGATGCCTTAGAAGGAGGCCTTTCGTCGAATCATACATTTAAGAACTCTTTGGTTCTCATGGTTTCTTTGTTTAGGATTATATAGGCTTTACTATTTGGGGAATAACCTAGAAAGATGCCTTCGATTGATTTAGGATCAAATTTAGTTAGGTAATCTATTGGTGTTAAGAATAAAGCATTTGCTACCAAAAACTTTAAAATATTATAATGAGGGATTTTTACCTTTGAAAAGCTCGTAAGAAGTTTTTCTGAGGAAAGGCCTAATTAAAATTCTATTTAAAATATAGGTGGAGGTGTCGACGACATTACACCAAAAATTTTGAAGGATAGATTGTTCATTTAGTATAGTGCGACTCATTTCTTATAAGTTCTACTACTCCATTTGATTGAGGAGTTCGTGGAGCCGAAAAGTTGTGAGTGATACCATTCGCATCACAAAAAGCTCCAGATTGAACCTCATTATCAAATTCTCGACCGTGATCTATACGTATTGACACAATGGGGCAACTTTTTTGTACTTGGATTTTCTTGCTTAATATTTCAAAAATGGTCAAACGCTTCATTTTTATGTTTCAAAAATCTAGTCCAAGTATATCTTGAATAATCATCGACAATGACCAAAGTGTAGTAGTTTCCTTCATAACTTTGGACGACCGATGGACCACACAAGAACATATGTAAAAGTTCTAGACACTTAGCAGTTCAAACCATGTTTTTAACATTATGGCTTGTGTGAACTAGTTTTCCTATGTTGCAAGCATCACAAAAATAATTTTTAGATTTTAGTTTTGGCAAATTTTGAACAAGCTCCTTAGATGATAGCGATTGTATAAGTCGCATATTGGCGTGACCCAATCTTCGATGCCATAAGATCGAAGTATCATCCATTGAAGTTAGACAAAGACTATCTTTAGGCGAGTTACCCATTTTCATTATATAAAGTCTATTTTTCCTAATCCCTCTTTCTATGGTAATGTCGTCTTTAAGTATTTCACTACCGGTTTCGCTAAAGAGTACTTTGCACTTTTTGTCACATATTTATCCTATACTAAGCAAGTTGAAATTTAGATTTTCTACGTGATTAACATCATGAATAGTTAGGGAGTTGTGAGTAATCGTAACTTTGTCGATAATCTTGCTTTTAGTGTTACCACCAAACACCACGTTACCTCCATTTATGACTTCATAGGTTGAGTAGAGATCTTTGTTACCCGTCACATGCCTTGAACAACCACTATCTTTGATTCATTCATCCGATTCTAGTTTAACTTTTAAACGTACCTAAAAGCACAAAAGAACTTAAGTGTTTGGTTCCCAATATCTCATGGGTCCATTAGCGTTAAACATATCGTTTGGTTGGTTCATGTAAGGATATGGAGGGTGATAACGCCCAAATTATACATGTTTTCTATGGTGTTATTTATATATATTTGATCATTTCTCGTGAACTTTCGATACTTAATTAAGCTTAAATTGCTTATAGGTTCACTTGAAGACTCTAAAGACCCAAGCTCAAGAATCTATACACTTTGGGAGGCGAATACAAGAAAAGAAAGATTTCTAGCCAAAAGCTCAAAAAGTCCGCCGCACTTGTTACATAGTGCGCCGCACTTTCCTCTGAAGTTCAAACACCGCCGCACTTACAATATTGTGCGCCACACATTTTCCCAAAGATTGAATAATTAAAGTCCATTAAATGCTATCGCATTAACTTCTCAAAACCGCTGCACTTATTTGTAAGTGCGCCGCACTTCCAGTAAAAGCCATTAAATGCTATCGCATTAACTCCCCAAGTCCGCCACACTTATTTGTAAGTGCGCCACACTTTTCACCAAATTTTGCCTATAAATTAAGACGAAATTTCTCATTCCTATCATCCCTCTCACAACTATTTCCACTCATTCTACACACACATACCCCTCTCCTTTCACCAAAACACCAAGAAACACATTTTTCCTTGAAGAAAAGATCTAACGATCAAGAACGAAGAAGTTTTCTTACCTTGTTATTAAAATAATATAAATTTATGTAATGAGTACTTTTGTTATGAACCCCTTAGCCATGAGAGGCTAAATCTCTCATGACTACTTAGTGAAGTTATGATAATGAATAAGTGTTTGGTATGATCTTGATCGCTTTAATCCTAAGCTTATGTTGCAACCCTATTATGTCTTATCTTTTCGGTTTTGCTTATCAATATTAGATTATATAATCATCTTGGTATAGGTCGAAAGACCCGTTATGATCTATGTGGTTTTAAAGATTTGTCTATGGTCTTTAACGTCTGTGTCGAGAAATCCACTTTCGTAAACTGATAAACAAAATAAGCTTTGATATATTAGCAACTAGATTATTTGAGTGACACATTTGGTCTAATTAACTAAATATAAGTCTTGGGTTAATCAAGTTAATTAGTGAAAACGTTTTCTGATGAGAAATCCTTTTTATAAGTTAAAGGTTCCATCTTTGAGGTCTTAATTATTTCCAACACTTGTGAATTATTTTTAACTATCCGAGTAGTCATCTTTATTATTACTAGTAAAACAAAAGTTATTTTCAAAACTGTTTAAGTCTATTTTCTTTCTGATTATATGAACACTACTCAAATCCTTATAGACGCACTACCTATCTCATTCTTAAAAGAATTCTTGAAAAAACTGTTAAAGGCAATCCTGCTATTTGGTCAAGAAAACTTGATGACACTCTGTGAGCTTTTCGCACTGCTTACAAATCACCTACCGGTAATACACCATACAAACTAATATATGGAAAAAACTGCCACTTACCATTTGAAATTGAACACCGTGCATACTTGGCACTAAAAAAATTGTAATCCAGATCTCATTGCTGCTGGTGAGAAAAGAATGTTTCAGTTATACGAGTTGGATGAACTTAGACACCAAGCTTATGAAAACTCTCGTCTATACAAGGAAAGAACCAAAGTCTGGCATGACAGAAAATTAAGAATGAGAAAGGAATTCAAAAAAGGTAATAAAGTTATGCTATTTCACTCAAAGTACAAATTTAAACAACCGAAACTCAGATCCCGATGGTTAGGACCTTATATAGTGAAACATCAATACCTATCTGGATATGTTGAACTTTATGGAAAAAATGAAAAGACGTTCATAGTCAATGGCCATCGACTTAAACTATATCACGAAGAAGACAATGACCCAAGGGAAGTAGTCACTCCCTTTTTCCCAAACTAATGACTCCCGAAATACGAGTTTAGCTAACGACTCTCTTAAAAATTAAGCGCTTCTCGGGAGGCAACCCGTGCTTTCACTTAAGTGTGGAGGAGTTCCTCCTCCATTCTTCTTCTAATATTATTTATTTTCTAAAAAAAATAAAAATATTTTCTTTTTGTGTGCTTTTGTATATTGGTATGTGCTTAAATACACATACCTTTTACCTTTAAAAACGAGCTGAAATAACCAAAAACGGACTTAAAATGCCAAAGATACGCTTGTTTTGCTAAATGTATTGTGCAGGAACGGATAACCAAGAAAAGGACGAAAAACAAAGCCAAAACGACAAAACCGGACTCGGAATGGAAAAGCTGTGAAGGACAAAGCCAAATCAAAGCCAAAGACCAGAAAAGTCAAAATCAAAGTCAACTCAACAAATTAACAGTCAAAACCGGAGCCGTAATTGAAGAATACTATTGGATGCAATCTCAACCCATCTGATGGGCCGGGAAAGCCCAATAGTATATTGATGAAGACTGTGAAGACCAAATGGGCCCTCAATCAATGACAACAGCCCATTTGTGTGCAATTGACAGAGACTATGAAGACTTTGAAGGCCCGATCCTAGCCCTTGAACAAGCCAATCTCAGCCATTGTACACACAAAACCCACCCAAACCTTATTGGGCCTTAAAAAGCCCAATAACATAAGCCTAAACCTTATTGGGCCCAAACACACCTAGTTGGGCCCAATACAAAGCCCACAAACCTTATTGGGCCCAAATAAACCCAATTGGGCCCAATACACAAACCCAAGCCCAATACTGGCCCAAAAACAATTTTTATAAAACCTTAGGGACTTAAATTGTCAATTCTGAAAATTGTTTTATAAAAGAAAAGTGTTTTAAACATGAAAGGGACTGAATTTGCAATTTTCCAAAACCTTTATCTCTTTATAAAAAACAAGGGTTTAAACTGCCAATAGTTTATTCTTTCTTTAATTCTTTGTTTTTAAAACGCAAGGGCTGTTTATGCCAATTGTTAAAAAACGTTTTATAACTAAAGATAAAAGAATAAAAAGAGTGGAAAATGAAAGAAACATGGGGGGTTCTTCTTGTGCAATTGAAACTTTCAAATTATGCCAGCCAATAAACGGCTCTCTTCCCCAACCCCTTTCCCGCCAAACCCCTTGAACCCCCCACCATCACGAGTTAACCTCCCTCTTTACCCACACCTTCGTTTACCCAGTCCCAACCTAAACCCACACCCACTAACTTGTTTAAACGCCACGCTGGCAATCCCCCCTCCCCCCAAGGTAAATCAATGGCGGGATTAAGCTTTAAAGAAGCACACTTCTCATCTGAGGGCTAGGATTTGATGCTGAGCTTTGTACACACACAACAAACACAACAAGAAGAAGAAGGAAGAGAGAGAGCTTCTATAAATCAAAAGAGACCAAGCCAAAGAAACCACGACTTTGTTTTTATGTTTTTTTTTAGTTTAATTCCAATTTCAAGTCTTTCTTTTAAATTTAAGTGTATTCAGTTTACTTTTTTAAGCTTATGTTGTAATATTTCTGTTTTTAATAAAAAAGTTAAGAATTTCTTGAAGTTGCCATTGTCGAAATTTCAACCTTCATATTTGTTCTTTAATCATGTTTAATCTTGTCTAAGAGTGTGTTAAGGCTGTTAAAACATACTTACAATCAATTCTTTCAACCTTAATTTACTTAAAAAAGGGTGAAAACTCGATTTTATAAAATAAGGGGGTGTTTGGTATATGGTCAAAATGGGTGATTCTGAGTTTGTCATGGGTCAAGCACACTCAGCCAACTTTGGCTGAGTGTGTGGGGTTAATCAAGCCACTAAAACATCCATTTTTAGTTTTAAAATCAATTTTTAAGTCCTTTTGGTTTTTCTGTCAATTTTCCAATAAGCAAAGTGAGCTTAAGTACTCAAGCTGCATAAGCAGCTTAAGCACACTTTGGTTGTGTTTATTTGGTTGTTTTTAGCCACTTTAAAGCAAGCCCATATTCTGTCCCTTTTGGTTTGACTAAGTTTGAGTCAAAATTTGGCTTGCAATTTTTTTTTAGAACCCTCCCTTTTAAGCCACAAAATTCAGCAGCTTTTAGTGTTTTTTAGGCTCCCAAGTTTTGAAAATAAGCTCATTGTTCATCCTTGTAAATCTGTTTGGGGTTGGTTGTGGCTAAAAAGCCCAATTGAGCTTATTTTCATAAACCCAAATAAGCTCCCTTGTGCTTAGCTGTTTTCCCCTGGTGCTGAGCACCCACATTCAGCACCCTTTTCCAGCTTATTGCTCCACTAGGACTTAGTATCTTTTAGCTTTTAGTGGTAGCTTATTAAGTGCCCTTTAAGCCCCCAAAGTAGCTTAGCTTAATTCCCTTTCTCACTTAGCTTAATTTAGGCTTGAAAACCCCCTTTTTCTGTTTTAAATTAAAACTGTCATATAGCTTAAATTGTTTATCAGCTTATTTTAGGGCTTAATCTAGGTTCCCTTAGCTTATTTATGTCTCACTTAGGTTTGTTAGCTTATTCCCTTAGTTGTAGCTTATTTTGAGCTCTTAAGCTCCAAGAAAAAGCTCAATAAGCTTTTAAGCTTATTAACTTTCTGTCAGCCCAAAAAGCTTATCTTTCTGGCTTATTTAATGACTTTTAGCTCTAGTTGCTTTTATTAAAAATGTTGCCAATAAGCCCCTGAACAAGTTTCCTGTTTTGACTTTTTGATAATAAGCACTTAGGACTTTCTTTGCATATCGGGGTCCACCTCAGGGACCATTTATGTAATT
>BQNB010029492.1:30920-55690 GCA_026074375.1 Tanacetum coccineum | reverse complement strand
ATATGGGCTTAATCAATGAATGATTGATCCCAATTTCAGGGGTTATAACGAATTCAAACACTAAGGATAAAAGGAGATTTCGGTGAAATCTTTGAGATCGAAATGAACTCCAACGGCTACTGGAGATACATAGAATTGAAGATTGCTAAATATTTAGGTGCACAAACATATGGACAATTTAAATTTGGAGTACCACCATTTTTAAGTGACAACAAATAATAAAAACGTATATTTATTAAGTTAATAAAATATTAGAAAAAATTCTAGACTTTCATATCAATTTTCTATTCCACGACGACACACGAGTTTATTTTTTGGCTAATATAATAAACTCCAATGGCATCATGTAACCGAAAACATGATATCATTCTCGACACAAATTGTTATATTACAGTCTCCAATTATATAGAGTAAGCTATTGAAAAACTAGATCTTCTACCTAAAACTCTGAAAAAATGACACCTCATATTTACTTGCCTTAAAACAATAAAACTTGAAACAAATAAACATTCATCAGTTAGTATCACGAAACCAGTTATACTAGAATAATTAAGCCTCAATCAATATGAACGAACCCCTAAACTCAAAACCCTCCCCCCCAAATCCCTTAATTTATTCATGATAAATCAATCATAAACAAAATCAATTCATCAAACCCATTTGAATTTCAAGTTAATTTTCATATTTATGTTTTTTCCTCATTATAAATTTCCCACTGATGTTTTGTTAGATTTCCCATTAAGTGTACAATATAGCAACACGCTTTCAGTGATTTGATCAACTATTGGATTTACAAATGAACTTTTCTTCAGGTTCAATGTTTTAGAGACTTGGTCAAATCTCAAGCTATATGTTATGGCAGAAACATGATTTATAGAGCGTTAACAAGTACGTTTTTGTTACTTTTTAAAGCCATAGCTCTTTCAATAATGGAGGCTTATCCTATTATGATATTTTTCTTAATGCCACCGAAACAGCTGTTTTGCGCAGGTAACATTATAGTTTAACATAAAATGCTTACACCAAGACACAAACTTTAGAAGTGAGCCTAACCCCATATAATGATAAGCATTTAATAGGATGCTTAAATGCTATTGTGGACTCTTATTCTCAATTTGATATCTTATTATCATTTTCACGAGCATACCCACTATGAAGATTTGCAACTCTCATAGATCACATTTGTTTATAGGAAAATAATATGAAAATAAACCTTTTTTTGGGTTAAAAGATAACATAATCAAGTAGCTCATTGGATTGCCCCAAACGCGTTTTCTTTCGCTTCATGATTTAATTGGCATGGGTGTACTATCTCTGTTTTTTTATTGACAACTGAATTATTCTGGTGTGCAAGTAGTTCGGTTTAGCATTTAAGAAACGTTGGGTGAATAAAATCTATAGGCAATCGTCGTGTGACTAATTAAGCTACCCTTTGCGAAACATCAATAGTTTTGGTTAGGTGAACCGAACTCAAACTCCGTTTTTATAAGGCCATACTAATTAACCTTTTGAGAAGCAGATCCGGATAAACCTAGAAGTATATGTAGATGAATTGGTTATAAAGGGCATACAGAAAAAGAAGTCTTGAGAGTCATGAAGGTAACATTTCAAACACTTAGGAGGATTAACAAGAAGTTAAACCCCAGTAAATGTACATTTGGCGATGATAAAGGAAGGTTCCTAGCACATGTCATAGATACAAACGCGATAAGAGACCAAAGGATCAATTTGAATGGTGCTCTCTTGATATCTTAAATCGAAATATAGGCAAGAAAGAGGATTCAAATCACAAGTGTTGTACCAGAGTTTCCTCTATTTGAATGCTACTTTTTGCATGATTGAATTATTGAATGGTAAGAGCTTAAACGACCAAACTCGTATGTGCTCAATAGAGACGTTACATGGAGGGACATGCCTTAGTTCTATTAGAAGAGCCCGGGTTATTTCTAATAGGATACAATTTTCCGTTCTGCGACACCATTTGGTTCTGGAGTATGAGGACAGGTGGTTTGCTGAATTATACCTTTCGTTTGGAAAAATAGTTTCATGTTAGTGTTAATAAATTATCCTCTATTGTCGGATTTAAAAACCTAAATGTCTTTCTGAAATTGGGTTTGGACCATGGTGTAAAATATGATAATTTATCAAGAACTTCAGATTTATTTTTTAATAAATACACCCAGGTCATACGTGTGCAATCATCTACGAATATAACAAAAAAACAAAAGTTTTGTCCCCTAATGATTGGATCAGGGCCCTACACATCTGAATGAATCAATGAAAAAGGTAAGTCAACCCTTATTTGGTTTAACTGTTTTTCGATAAATCTTGGCTAACACACAAGTTTCACAATGTGACTTATAATTGGAAGGAAATAACTTGGGAAATAAAACATGCAAATAACCAGTGGATGGATGCCCCAGCCTCCTATGCCATAGCCAGGCTTTTCGTTCTGCTGTTCCATGAGAAAGCATTACAGTGCCACTTCAAGTCACCTCATCCACGTAATACAACCCTTGTCTTTCAGTGCCACACCCAATGATCGCTCCCGTACTGATATCCTATAAGATGCAAAAGGTGGGTTGCATGATAACTGAGTAATTCAGCTCCTTTGTTACATGACTTATCGATAGGAGTTTATGTGATAGGGCTGGAACATAATGACAATTAAAGAGCTTAAGTGTCGGTGAAATTTCAATAGTTCCCCATTTCTTACATTCATTTTTTCTCCATTTGCCGTGTGTATATATGATTTTGTTGGTTTAGTTGATGTAGCAAAATCTGATAAATCATAAGTCATAGTATCTGTGGCTCCACAATCAAATATCCATGACTGTTTTTGATTTATATTATAGTTTTGAGACGTGCTCATTGAGAAGGATCCATCTTCTTCATTAACTGTCGTTGCCTCCATCCCCCAAATCCAGTGGGATTTTTTCGATCAGTACCGGTGTTGGCAGTGGAGGCTTTGCCTCTTTCCGGTCCTCAATTCTTGTTGCCCTTCTTGTGGCCATCATTCCACTAATCGGGGTAGCCAATGAGCTCGAAACCCTGCTTTGTGGTATGTCTCGTCATACCGCAATTACCCCATTTCAGGTGAGTTTTGTTTTGTTTAATGTCATTAGCCTCGACATGAAGGTTGAAAGTCTGTAGTTTGTCTCTTCCACTGTTATACGTGATCACGAGAGTATCCCACAAGGTTTTAGCAGTGGGGTACTCGGTTAGGTTGCCTGCTAAAGTGGGTTTAATATTCTGGATGAGCCATGAGAAAATAATTAAATCTTCTTGTTCTCATTGCTCATAAGTTTCACTGCTTTGTTCTGGAGGATCTGATGTTAAGTGTGATAACAGGGCCTTAGATTTTCCGCCTATGGCGAATCGAATCATTCGAGTCCATAGTGCATAGTTTTGGTTGTTGAGTTTGAGGTTGATTTAGAGATTGTCAAATATCTTTGGGTTTTGAGGTTGGTTGTTAAAACCATTCTTCAACCGATTGGTTAGTTGCAGGGACAAATCGTCTCCAGACTTGGTAGCTTCTCTGGAAATGGTAGCTTGATTTGAGGATTTGAATAGGTTATGCGGTATATGATTCTGATACCATGATAAGAATTGAGAATGGTGCTTTTATTCTATTGATTGATTAATTTACATTGCAGAGAACAACCGCTATTTATACAAAACTACAATTGGTTTAAAGAGGGAAAACAATTATTGTGTGGCTGTTACTTTTCCAAGAAAGGAAATCGAATATGTTTGTTTGAATTAAAGGATATGATGTAATTAACCATTAATTTTGTTGACCCCATTAACTTGTTTCCTTTTAACAGGTCATGCCTTAATTCATTTTCGTAACATGTCACAGCAGAATCAACATGGCTCGGTGAAACGTTTAGACATGCAAATAAACATTGATGGCTATTGGACATAAATAGAAAATTGCTAAATATTTGGTTGCATAAACATATGTACAATTTAAACAACAAGTTTGGAGTACCACTATTTTTAAGTTACAACAAATAATGAAATTAAAAAGTATTTGTTAGGTTAATATATATATTAAAAAAAGTCAAGACTTTTAAATCAATTTTCGAACACATGGGAGCATTGGAGTTTATTTTTTTACTAATATAATAAACTCCAATACATCATGTAACCGAAAACATGACATTCTCAACATAAATTGTTATCTTCCAATGTAGTATATAACCAAAGAAGAATTCGCTTCTTTCTCTCATGTGGGATATCTAAGGTTGTACTAATCTTTTGAAATTAATGTACACAAAGTTTGAATATGGTTGTTAAGTGAGGAAGCAATTTGATTTGGAGATCTTCTATGGGGTACAAATTTTATTATGGATTTCAGATGAGTTTACTCTCTTATTTTTTGTTTTGAGAAAGTGGTGATAATGCAACTCGTTTTGTGTTTCATGAATTTCATGCCATGAAGTTAACTGAATATTCAACGCTGCAAGTAGTTTAGTTTTAAGCATTTTATATTTTAAATATACTTTTCATATCATATAAGTAGGAAATATTTGTGAGAGTGATTGAGTTCCTTTTGTGAACCATCAATAGTTTGGATAAATGAACTGGACTCAACATGTGTGAGGTTCTGCGAGTTATTAGTAGGACTCATGAAGGTAACACTCATCCGTTGGTACAACGTTATTACTTCTTCTTTGTTAGAAATGAAGGCAACCGAGAGGGAATCAAATCACCTGTGTTGTAACGAAGTCCCCTCAATATAAAGTCCCGTGATGTCGTTGGACATCTGGATAAGTTTGAATGCACTACAAGAAAATTGGCCTTTAGTGACGAAGCGAGTTTGGTCACTAACAATGTAAAATTTGGTCACAAAGAGGTTTAGTGACCAAAATCAATGTCGTCACCAGTCGTCACTATAGCTCCGTCACTAAATCAGTTAAGTGACGAAATTACACGTGGTCACTGCTCCGTGACGAAAATAGTCGTCACCATTTAACCCATTTAGTGACGAAAAATTTCGTCACACCATCAAAAGTGACGAAAAAGTCGTCACTGTTATTACTATTAGTGACGAGATAGTCGTCACAAACTACAGAGTTAGAGACCAAATAAATCGTCACTAATTCTCAGCATACAACAAAAAAAAATCTGGTTTTACTGCTTGAATGTTTGTGCAAATAAACTAAAATCTAAAACCTATAGCAATGCAAATCTTACATAACAAGTTTAATTACAATTACTAATTTTACAAATGGTAAAAAAAGGTGATGAACGAACTGAAATACTGTTGAGATTTATACGCCTTTGCTCTTGAGGCTAAATAAACGTAAGGCCAAATTGCAATTGTAAGCCTGAAAGAATTATGACCGCTGCTGCACAACATCCATTAGCTAAGCAGAATCCTGAATATGTCACCTAAAGAAATGATACCTTCTGCTCATTTGCTTCCAGCCTCCACAATCACAAGTCACAACACGTCTCACCCCTGACAGCCACATCGAGTCAATACAAAATTATATACTGTGCACAGATATATAACTAAATACATAATTTTATCAGAAACTTAAAAATATAACAGGAAAGCAAGTAGCGGGGTTCCTAATATTTAATATTTCCATAACTTTATGTAGAGAATCAGAAAGTAGGCACATGTGGCGTCTTTGTCCTTCTGTCCCATAAGTTAGTATGGTTCTTGTCCTAGCTACAGATACCGAATTTGCACTAGGAAAAGAAAATTCTTAGATATTATACCGCCACCAAACACTCGTAACAATTAAAATATGATTGAGGTAGAGGTGGGGGTAGTATCACGGGTAAAACCGGGTAATTCTTGCATAAGCCAAACAGGGCGGGTTTAACAAAAACACTTTTTGTTCATAGTATTCTACTTCTAAAATAAAACGACTTAGACAGGTGTGTATGCATTATCATAGACTTTGGGCAACTCCGGACCCATTTGATATGCTTTTTTCAGAATATTTACCATCCCGGATTGACTAATCAGTGAATGGGTCAAAATTGATTCGTCCAGATTAACTTTTCATTTGACTTAATATAAAAAGGGTAAACTGATGGAGAAAACGGTACTTGCCTGATGAATAGTCATTTCTTCCAGGTTAATGTGTGTATAAGTTTCGTCCTTTGCCAAAGCAGTAATATCACTGTCAGAAGCAAACCAGCACGGTAATAACAATGTTAAACTCCGTGAACACTATGCTTCGACTTGATAAGGACACAAAAATAAATTTACCTTCGAGAGTAAACATCCAACGAGTCATTGTCATCAACAATGGGAATTCAGCTGCAAAAGAAAAAGGATATTTAATACGTGAAGATGGATACAATCTGTTTATGAGAAACGGAATAGCACTACTGATTCTTGTGGGTTTTCATGTTATTGAAGTCCAATTTCATAAAGTGGGACAACTGATGAGCATAAAACGTACCTTGCACAAACAAATTTAATGCTGCTCTAAGAGAAGAGTTTGGTCTCAAGATCGCCAATGGTTGTCTATTCGATTCTTCGATTTTTGGAACCCACGTTCCGCTACAAATTGACAGTTGCAATATCGGCAATGAACTTGCAGATTGCCTAAAGCATCTGCAAACAACTGAATTAGCAAATGCACTTGATTAGTAAGATAGCGTGGTATAAAATTAGGCCGCACTAGACAAAAAAGGCAAAAACTTATGTTTTAGTACTTCAGATAGTGAAGCAAGATATAATAACTGTGGATATGAACCATATTCGGAGGTTGAATGAGTGATCCGAAGTGTAGCTACTCTATTTTGCAGTATCTTTAGGTTGAATGAGGGTTTGCGAAATTAGATCTTACCCCAAAACCCTTTAAAAAGGACAGCTGACACCCCTTTTTTATCAACCGTCCGATCTATCCCCCCCTCCAAAAAAAAAACCCGGCTTCTATTTTTTTACCCAAACCCTTACCCAATCTGACAAAGCGAACCAGGAAAAAGAAGTAAAAGATCCAACTTAAGTAAGTCCCTTGGAATCTGCCACCTGGAGAAAAACATAAGCAGGCCCCTCCAACATGGTCGCCAAAATAGATGCAGATGCAATGCGTGCCTGCATATCACAACTAAAGTAAAAAAAGAAACACCATAAAGGTACCCCCATCATAACAGCTACAGATTTCCTCTCTCCAGCCTGTGAATCAATCAAAGCTCACAGTTTAAAGACATAATAAGAAACTATAAAGAACCCTTATCTACAAAATGGATATACGTATACATATATACTTTTACCTTGACATCAAATGAAGCAAGTATCTGTTCAACTCTCATTCTTGGATAGAATCTGCAAGTGAAGATACCACTATGTCAAAGAAACGACAGCAAAGAAATATGATAAATTACAACAAAAAGAAACATAGACAAGCATTATATGATAATCCAATTAAGGGAAACCTGTAACATAAAACATACTTCGTCATCTACATATAATATGATGACACGTATCCATACATTTATGATTTACCTAGAGATTATTTCAGAGACAGAATACCCATTGGTTGGTTCATCATTCCCATTGTCCAAATTGTAGTATCCCAGGCTTGCCTAATAACAATAATACGTGTCAGAAATTTAGAAGAATAAGTAGCAATATATATTATTAAGTATCTAAATAGAAATTAAGGAACTTTTAACCAACCTTATCTACCATTATAAGGAGACAATCTTTATCCTAGTCTGTATACCAGCCAGCTTGACAAGCAGACTGTTGCGTATAATGTATGCAGTCACGTACATAAACACACAAACATATGAAAATTGTGTTTGGAAGAGTAAAACATGAAAATACATAAAATATTGAATAAAGTTATGTCGACAAATATGAATTATTTTAGTAAAAAATATATATTTATAGATAAAGTGAGAACAATCCCCAACATAGTTGAGAACTGGACTTTGTACAGCTGGTGGAAACAATAAGTTCAGATATGATATCACTTGATAACACTAAACTGTTAATATTTCGGTCTCATTGCACAAGTCTAAATAGACAAACACTAGTGGTTTAAGTTAACCTGTATACCTTGATATGTATTAGAAGCATTATCAACAAGGAGTCGGGCAATCCAGCTTTATAGATATAAACCTACAATTACAGAGGTGAATATTTCCAAAGGTATGAACGCATCATATACAGTGTCGTAGCTTAATGAACTATTTTTGCTATCACAAACAGCGCTGATATGATAACAATGAATCTGACATTCAATACAAAACTTACTAACCTCTTTAACAATCAGCAATAGCTTAGGTAGATGAGATGGTGATGATGGAACTGCGTTCATTGTGATAGCTGTTTCAATATACCTACAATTACCATTTGCAGAACTGTAAGTATATTATTCCGTTGATATTCACAGGCATGTGAATATATTTGTTACATATGAAGCTTCCAGGACCGTCATTCTAGTTATATATAACCAAAATAGCGCAAACTTAAAGATTTGACCTTTTCCAGTCATCCATGCCAAAGAAACATGCAAAGATATGGTCTCATTGACATGCTATCCTCCTTTAGACAAACACTCCGTCTACAGAGACGGAAACACAATGGGGGCAATGCGGCCAAATGGGTAGCTGCCCCCTAGATATACAGGGTTGTTTTTTTTATATGCCCCCTTAACAAAATAATATAGTGTAAATCTTTTCAAACATTAAATTTTGTCCCCTCATCCAGAATTTTCTAGCTTTATGTTTTCTTTTAGGTTTTATTTGTTTTCCAATAAGGTACCTTGTCATATCATAAGGAACTGACAACACGCAAGAACACGACCATGTGTAGAAGCAATTGAAGGACCACCAGTTGCGTTTCTGCAGGTCGACAAACAATATAATTACCGAAATGACCCATTAAAACAGTTTTAAATTGTCGAAACAGATTAAAAAAAGGTGATTACCAAAACAGACAATCTTAAAAATAGCTGAGACCAAGCTTTAACGATGTGTTCTCAAGAACATTTTTTATCACACCTAAAGTAAAAAAGAAACACCATAAAGGCACCCCCTCCACCAGGATTAGCAACTTATGGAATATCTACTTAATATCTATAGAGAACATGTAGAATGCACATTCAGTAAGAGTGTCAATTTGATCTTACTAAATGTCACTATTCGAACTTTGAGATCTCCGATCAAGCTATTTCACCATTGAAACTGTCTTTCTTATAAATCAGAATTCTTAAAGTGGATAACTAAACTTAGCAGAGATAAAGTAGGCTCTCAAGATAATTCTACATTGTAAGAGGTCAGGAGAGCAAACAAATTCATATGCGGTCGCCCAACTGAAACTTTCATCAGACGGTAAGACCCTCAATTTCCCGAGAAGGCGGAAATCCTGTGGATTCTCTACCTTTTACAGACTTAACTTTTGTCGACCCATTCACTATTCCTGAAAAAGTCATTACTGCCGAGTCTAATCTGATGTCATGAAGGGAGGGGAATTTCAAAATACAAGTAATACTAGCTATGCAACTTATTCAAATATTATAAATGTACATCACTGATAACCTAACCACATTTAGCATCAAATCTTACATTGCATCAAAAACATTTCCAAAGGTATGAACGCATCATATATAGTGCCGTAGCTTAATGAACTATTTTTGCTATCACAAACAGCGCTGATATGATAACAATGAATCTGACATTCAATACATATACACATTGACGAATATACGTCTGTTTATCACATCTCATTTGACAAAATACTATTCTGTGGTAATCGGTAACTTATGCAATAAATGTAAACGGCCGTGAAAGCGCATAAAATGTGTACTCGGATCAATATATCTACACTTACGCTGAACTAGTACTACTATAGCTAAAATTAAGCTTATCACATTTAATTAAAGGTTCTGAACATCAATATACATTTCTAAATATCAGCAAAGTACTAATCAGTAACTTACGCAATAAGCATTGATAATCCATTAAACAACAAACACATCATATATCTCATCTGATGAACATAACAAGCCCTAAAAAATCACATTCACCTAATTCAGTTAAATTTCCTCAAACAAGTTACAAGCCCTAATTTAAACCTAACAATCAAATTTATGAGCATAACAAGCGGTGAAAATAGATGAATCCGAACCATAACACAAATGAGAGCTTGATTTCGATCCGTAACACAACCGAGCTATCCATAAAATCGGGTAAATCCGTAACACAACCGAGCTTGATTTCAACTGAGCGATGAGAGTTTGATAAATTTACATGGTGGATCTGATGGGATGTTTCCGATGGATATGATGTGGCGTTTTCAGAGTTAATATGATGGATAGAATCAGTGTTTACGAAAGGGGGGATTTATTTGACCAAAAGGGTAGATTATTTGACCAAAAGGGAATCTGGTGTTATTTTTCTAAGTTAATTTTGCACAAATATAAAAAATGTGGTTTCTTTTTTTCTCTAAGTTATTTTTTGCACAAGTAATTTTTATTATATGTTTAACAACTAAGTTTTTTTTTTCACTCTTACATATTAATATTAATGAAAAATAATGCGTTTACCATTTATGTTTGACGTTTAAGTTTTTTTCCTCTATTTTTTTTAACGGCAAGTTAGTACAAGACCAATGTTAGCGAGCCAGAGACTCGACGCATCTGAGTGGGCAGAGCCCAACACAGATTCTTAACAAGAAGGAAAACCCGGTGCGGCTCGAACCCGAGACCTCATGGTAACAACCTCCCCCAAAGCTCCTTAGGAGACCCTCAGGTGGCCAACTGAGCTAAGCCCCTTTGGTTAAATATTTACAACTTAACTTTTTTTCTTTATAATGCATGTTTTATATTCGTAACGTATGATATAAATGCATTTATTTTTAATCATTTTATAGAATTAGCAATGTATGAAATAATTACCAAAGTTATCGTCACCGATGTTTATCATATCAATGACCAAATTTCTCGTCACTACCCTAGAATAAAAATACTTAGAATGTAATATAGTGACTACATAGTGACCACTTATAAGTTTCGTCACCGACTTTTTATCAGTGACGAAAAATAGTGACCATAAATTATTTCGTCACTGAATTGTGACCAAAAAAGAAAGTCGTCACTTAGTTTTTGTCACTAAAGCCCCTTTTTCTTGTAGTAACATTTTACGTTCGTTTAATTAAATGAACGAACATGAACACAATTCTTGTGCGTTCATTTATGTTCATGAACGTCCGATTGTTCGTTCGTTTATGATCATATATTTCTTTATGTTCATCTATCGTATATTTTTATTATATAGTTTAAATTGATTTAATTAAAGAAAACAACACTTATAAAACACAATAGTGTGTATATTTTTGTAAATTTTATGTTTATTTACATTCGATCGTTTATGTTCGTTCGTTTATGTTTGTTTAGTGTCTTAATGAACGAACATATATAAACGAGCATGAACAACCTTATTTCTTAATAAACGAAATGAACAAGAAAATTTGTTCATTTAAGTGATCGTGTCCGTTTATTTGCCCGACTAAATTACATCCGTCATTACTCAAGCTTTTATTTGCTCGATTCAAATTCAAAAGCAATATGAAACCTTAAAAAAGATGATGTGAAAAAACAATATGAACTCAAGAAAGTTCTCAATGATATCCTGCATATGGACGGACTTACTTGGGAGCCAAGTGGTCGATTTTTAGCTACAAAGTGTAAATTGTTTTTAAAAGTGTCGTTTTTAGTATGTGCAACCCCTTGATAATATTTGTTTCTATTTTATTCCTTTATAGTGCAACTTGAGTTTAGCCCAAATAGTCTTTATGATGCAAATTTTTGTAAAAAAATAAAGTAACGTAAAGTAACTCTCAATACCGCATTCTACGGGTTATGTGTCCCAATACTGTTTTTCACTGTGTATGGGGGAGGTTGAGACGTAGACAACCCTACGCCTACCAAAGGTGAAGAGACTGCTTCCAATTCTATCAATAGTAGAAAAAGACTTCCGACCTTGCAAAGGGTAAGGATCAAACCCCTTGACCTCTGTATCCAGAGGCAATGATGTTAACTACTTAATCCTTTTTTTACCTATGAAGGGAGAAATTCAAAAAATTTGTGCAAGACCTTTTGGAGAAAATTTGCGAAACACCCACCTAAATTTTTTGGGTCCGTTCGTAACCCTCAAACTAAAAGAATTAATGACCTTCCATAAGAAATCGGTCAATATACATCATGATTAGCCCCCACATACTATCAGACAAAAGGGAATAGTGTGTGCGCTCAATGCGCCTTCAACACCACGATTGTGTGATTCACTTTCGCAAATTTACTGAATGATGCACGTCCGGAACTTGTATATGGATCATTTCCTATTACGTGATAAAAATGTGCTCATTTTAAACCAATCCAACCAAAACACGCGGCAAATCATCTTTATATTACAAGCATGTTTTCTCTCTCTTTAAAATGTCGAATTTATTTTGTAGTTTCGAAAAAGGTTTGTAAGGTCTGCCATGTGCTCCGTCTAACGTAGCGTCTTGCTTTTGTCTCTTTTTCATGTAAGTTACAAATGTGCGATTTACAAGCCAAATATGTTATGATCGTGATATGCAACCCATGGCATAATCATCCGTCATTACGCAAGCTTTTATTTGCTCGATTCAAGTACAAAAGCAATATGAAACCTTAGAAAAGATAATGTGAAAAAACAATATGAACTTAAAGCAATATGAAACCTTAGAAAAGATGATGTGAAAAAACAATATGAACGTAAGAAAGTTCTCGACGATGTCGATGATGTCTAGAACCTTCTATCTTAGTCCACCAAATACTACCCAACTTTTTTAACAATTATTATTCCAAACACAACTTATTGTATATCATATATTTTAAATAACTTCTCACCAATTCTTGTCAAACAACCCTTTCCCAAAGGAGAAAGCTTGATTCACATAGAAAGATTCTCTGTCACTTGTCAAAATCTTTACCCAAATGTTCTTCTTGTACTTCAAATCCCAAATAATTCCAACATAAATCACAAAAAGCCCAAAAATCTTTAAACCCTTTTTTTACATGCAATTCACTTGTTTGACTTTTGTCTAAACAAAATTCTTCATAGCTTCGACCTTTAAATCTTGTGTTTTCCCCTTTTTAACTAAAATCTGAAAAGCCCTTTTGAAATTTCACAAAAAAACTAGTTACATGTAAAAACCCCCAAAAAAAGACATTTGGATGTTTTTAAAAAAAAATGGGATTTCAGATTTACATCAAGATTTAATGAACGCATTTGAGATATTGCTATAAAGAACAAAACCCATAAATCTTTTTAGCTAAACTAGTGATTTTCACCATGAATAATATATTCTCAGTAGTAATAAGTAAGAATAATTCATAAGACAGGAACATAGTGGTTGGGTGTGATGATGGTGGTCAACTACCTCAGCCAATGAAGGTCTTAATGGATGGCTGGTCCTCACCACCTTTTTTGACAAAAAGTATATGATAGGTGGATGATAGCAATTGATGATACACATTTTGCATGGTATTAGAGGTGGTCAAAGTTGTTGTTTGGTATCCACAGCCTTTTCAACTAAATCTTCTACCTAGATATTTCAAGCACAACAATTTTTATAGCTTTATTAGGCAGTCAATACCTATGTAAGTTTGTACCCACAATCTCTCTCTCTTATATGTTTTTCTCTGTATTTTTGTACTGTTGAGGGTATTAAGGTTACGGTTTTCGAATGTCTAGGTTTCAAGCATGATTAAGTACCAAGACCATCCCACCAAGACATTAGTGTCTTGTAACATTAATTGTAGTGTATTGTTTATGCTATCATACGTTACAATTTACAAATGCCCTAAGAAGTTATATTGTCTCACTCATATTTCTACTTTAAGTTCGGGATGATTATCCGTATACTTAAAATCTATATTACTCATTTCTATGACACGTTCTTAGATGACATGTGTGCCATTAATTAGAATAACAGTATAATGATAAGTAGGATGATAAATTATGAGAACTTTTAGCGTGAGGCGTGGCGTGGCGGCATGACCAAGCCTCACGCTTTATAAGTCATGGCGAGTTATGACATTTTTTAAAACGTGACTTAAGGTGACACAAAATATGTAAATATTTATATGTTTATATATTTATATCATATTTTAAATATATTGATTTTACAAAAAGTGTCATACATAAAGAAATAAAGTAAATAAATTATCTTTGCATGTAATCTTTTTCATTTTATAGTAAACAAACGGTTTTTATCAAAATTTAATTCAAAAAAGCCTCCACGCATCACAATTTATCGCCGCATTATCAAAAATGATTTCAGAGCAACCTGGCTCTGATACCATGAAGAAATTATGAATCTTATTATAAAAACTACTCAAATATCAATTTGAGTATCAATTACAACACAAAACTGATCTTTAATCAGGAAAAAGAATCAATCAACTAATCCACCGCTACCCAGTTGTGGATCTTTTATCTATATTGATAATAGTTCTATTACAATAATAACAAGATCAAGATCAAGATGATCTAACAAAATTAGGGTTTACAGATTTTGAGAGAAACGATTTTTGAGAGAGAAAGAGAGAGAGATCTATCAAAGTCTGAGAAACTGGATTAATCCAGTTTATATAGCCTTGACCAACACCGACTTCAATCTTTGAAGATATCACCAAAATAGCCTTTAATCTTTCAAATACTTGCCATATAGAGCCAGAAACATGGCACAATTAGTCCCTGAACTATAAACCAGAGAAAGATGATATATTTTAACATCCTCCCTTCATCTCAACCTGTTAAATATCATGCATCCCAAGTTTTTTCAGAAATTTTTTGTGCTGAACTATGCCCAATCCTTTGGTAAAGACATCTACAATTTGATTTGCAGAGTCTACCTTTACAGTTTTAACAACACCCTTTAAAAATTTTTCTCTAACAAAATCCAAATCAATTTCAAGGTGCTTTGTTTTTTCATGAAAAACAGGATTGGCTGCAATCTTAATTGCTGAGTTACTGTCACAGTGAAGATCAACATGTAAAAGATTTTCAATTTTTAAATCTTTTAAAAATTTTAAAATCCAGATTACTTCACTGGTTACTACGATACACGACCGTCATTTTCTGTAAATCCTTCGCTCCTCAGATGAAGACTCAGTCTCATCTTTCTTTGCACTTGATGAAGTCGGACAATCATCATAGCTCCAAGACGTGCCTCCATTCTCTTGAAGCTCTACAATGAAAATTGTAAGCACTATTCTTTTCTTGATGATCTTAAGGCTCATTTAAACAATGAACGGATAATAAAACTATATTTATTACTTCTTTCGATCCTTTCAAAAACATTCAAGTCGCGAATATACTCGAACTTTTCCAATTTTAGGCCGAAATATTTTGGCAATAATAGCACTTGTTAAAAAGCTTTTCTCTTTTTGGTTTTTTGTATTTCAATGGTTCATAAGATGAAACACTCAGACCTTCTAGTTACTGCTCTTCTTTCACCTCCTTTGCCTTTCGCTTTCATGGCCCCGTCATAATTTGAACCTTTGGTTCCTTAACTTTTCATATCGTGATCGCGACAAGCTTCATTAGCGTTTGGCTCTTCAGCTAAGTCTCCATAATTACGAGGAGGTATGAATCCATTACTCAGCTGGTTTGAGACTACAGATACAAAAATATCAGTAATTTCTTATCACAGGGTTTACCAATCTTCGGAGTCGATTTGATAAATACTTCCATCATATGTGATATTGTAAACCTTGCAGATTTTGCCATCGTGCGCATGTGATTATTTCTTAGTCTGATGATGAGGGCCTCAAATACATCTCACATTCCTTGGATTGTGTATTTCCTAGGAGCACTAGTTTCCAACTATGTTGGTCTTAAGGTGATACCCAATCACTTCCTCATATCGATTCATCGGGTGTTGACATTTCAGGTAATCAATCAAGATATGATGACAGATTAATAATAAACTTAGTTTATTTCATACTTTTGGTATATCGTGAATCTTAGATCCATACATTTAGGGACAAACATAGTATGCCATCTACAGTAATAATAAAGACAATTAGTGAATTGAATAATTTTATCGTAATAGCTACTAAACCCTACAACTTCACATATTACACTAGGATCCATACTACACTTATCTATATGAGCTATGCTATGGCATACACTCATGTAAATAACGATCGATTACTCCTAACTCCTTGATACGTACCGCACGTAAATAACTTTTAACTGTAAATGAAAGAGTTCTTTCTATTTATCCGAATGTGAGTTAGAGCTTTTATCATTTATAAAAGAGCCCTTTTAATTTAATAAGAAGAATATGTCTTATAGATGTTAAAATTAGGTATATATAAGAATTGAGATATTTTTGCAAGGGCTTATATGTAATATAACTAGGTAATTTTAGGCTGTGCTAAGAATGCTAATGCACAACCCTGGGACTTTAGAGATTATGAACTTTTAAGGAATGAAAATATATTGTTTCTAGAAACTAGATATGAACAATAACAAAGAGTAAGTAATTGAAACATGATATAGTTTAACCGAGTAGTTTGAAACTAGAGAATAACATTATTTAGCCATGTGAAAACCCAATTGCATAGTACGTACATAACCCATCTCATCCTGCAATGGAAAAGAAGAGATAATGTAATTGCTATTAGCATAAATCTTTAAAGCCGGACTCAAGTGTTCCAAGGGGGTCTTGCACGGGTTACAATGCTGCATATGAGCTCGCTCAAAAATTTCCTCTGCAAATTTAGACTAAGACAAAAACAATCAGACTTCGATCACTGTGCCAGATACACCAAGGAATAATTAAGAGTGCCAAGGTCAGTCATAGCAAACTTACTAGAAGTTAATGTAAAATGCGCTGGTAATGAGAGCAGTAGGACGAAGCTGTCTGAGTTTGATGTCATTCAAATTTGTTCATCTGAAAAACCAGAAGATGAACTAGTCCCAACAGAATTATTATTAGAAACACCTTTATTTTTCTGATTTTGACTACCAAATTTCTTCTTTCCAAAATCAGCAGGATACCCAATGATTATCAATAGTATGACCATTAAAACCACATTTCTCACAAACAAGACCAGGATCCCTACTTTGCCTATTATTATTCATGTTATTTGGTTTGGGCCTAGTATTAAAACTCTGATTGTTTCTTTGAAAATTACTTCTGTTAGGCACATTAGAAACAAAAGCAGAAGCCTGACTCTGAGAGAACCAGAAACACTACTAGAAGCAACTCTGCGAGACTCCTCACTAGAAATAGTAGCATAAGCACTTCTGACATCAGGTAAGATTTCTCTAAAGAGAAGAGAACTTCTAATTTTCATGTATGAATCATCAAGACCCATTAAGAATTGCATAAGTTTCATTAACTGATTATGTTTCTTAAAACCCTCAGAAGCATTGCAAACACACTTAGGCAAATCAATCATAGCATCATATTGTTTTTACAAAGCATTCAACTTATGATAATAATCAGCAATAGATGAACCATTCTGCTTTAAAGTATGAATTTGATGATGTAAACAAAAAATTATTGACCCATATACCTTATCATAAGTTTCTTTAAGTTCTTCCCAAACATGTTTAGCTCTTTTTGAGAAAATTTGACCCAAGAAAAGTTCCTCAGAAATTGAATTTGATATCCATCCTAAAACAACTGCATTCACCCTGTCCCACTGTCTATCAAGAATCTCATCAGTTTTAGATCTTTTACAAGATCCATCAATAAAACCAGTTTTATTTTTCCCTTCTAAAGCCAAAAGCATAGCACAAGACCATACTTGATAATTTTCAGTTCCTTTTAGTTTTATTGAAACCAGAGTTAAAGCAGAAAAGTCATTAGGATGAAGATGTAAAGGATCACTAACATCCAACTTACTTATCCTAGTAATTGGATCAGGATCCTCTACATAATCATCTCCATGTTCAGAAAATTAACAGGAGTATTATTAGGAGTAGACATATTGCACACAAAAACAAACAATTAAACAATAAGAAGAATAAAAGAAAGTTCCCATGTTTTCACACCACTCAAAGTGGCAGACCAAAGGCAGACATACTCAATTAACACTAATAAAAGAGAGATAAAGAGGTGTTACAGTGCTTTTTGAATGATATGTAGCGGAAAGCAATACCAAACCGACTATCTTCTTGATTAACTTAGTCAAGAAGGCTAGCAGATTAACCAGCAAAGAACCACACACAATCACCAAGATCCACAAAACCCTAATTCCTCAAATTAGAGCAAATCAAACCCAGAACTTTCAAAAAACCAACGATTAAGCAATCTTAATCACCAATCAATCAACCAGAGAGAGTAGAATCACAAGATCACGAAACCCTAATTTTTCAAAATTAGGGTTTTTTGAAATTAACAATAGATCTGTGCAATTAAACCACAAATCTTTCTAACAAACAGTTTTAATAGAAAACTAGCTGATTATTTATGAAAAACCTCAAATTTTACGAAACCCTAATTTTTTAGAAAATGATTTCAGAGCAACTTGGCTCTGATACCATGAAGAAATTATGAATCTTATTATAAAAACTACTCAAATCTCAATTTGAGTATCAATTACAACACAAAACTGATCTTTAATCAGGAAAAAGAATCAATCAACTAATTACTCAGTTGTGGATCTATTATCTATATTGATAATAGTTCTATTACAACAATAACAAGATCAAGATCAAGATGATCTAACAAAATTAGAGTTTACAGATTTTGAGAGAGAGAGAGAGAGATCTATCAAAGTTAGACAATCTGTAAAAAATCCAGTTTATATAGCCTTGACCAACACCGACTTCAATCTTTGAAGATATCACCAAAATAGCCCTTAATCTTTCAAATACTTGCCATATAGAGCCAGAACTTCTTATCAGCTAAAACTAAAAATATAAACATGGCACAATTAGTCCCTGAACTATAAACCAGGGAAAGATGATATATTTTAACACTTACGCATAAGCCTTGGTCTATTGCGTAGCGTGGAGGTCACGCCTCGCGCCTTTGCGAGGCCTTAGCGGCGTCATGGCGGGCCTTTTGAACCATGGAACTTTATATAGCATGTGCCTGGTGGTGTTGGTAGTACCAGTTTGAAATTCGGTCCCAAACCTTACGGACTCAAACTTTAGACTAGTGACTCAAAGAGCTTTAGCCCAAAAATAGACTGTATGGAGGTGTTTGTGGATTGCTTTCTAAAGTTTATGATTTATTGATGTTCATGAAAAAAAATAAGGTAAATAGTTTGCATAAGCAAATAAGCATCCAAGCCAAGGCTGTCAAACTCGCGAGTAAACTCGTAGGATCGTACGATCCTACGTGTCTACCAGCAAAAAACGTGTAGAATCGTGGTAGGATCGCATATGAGGTGGGATCGTAAGTGGGATTGTAGAATCGAACGTAAACTCGTAGGATCGCGTGCCGATACGAGTTTACTAAGTTTTTTTTAGAACGGCTTGTTAGTTGTTAGTGGTTCAGGTCCAACAGTGACATCCAATTGGGCAGTATGCTATACCCTCAACTCGCCTGTACTTTCTCGGTCTTCCTATTCCACCTGAAGCGGTAAAAGTCCTAGGTGAAACTCGAACTCGAGACCTCCCCTAACCAAACATCCCCTCCCCAAGCCTTTAAGGAATCTTGGTGGCCAACTGAGCTAGCCCAGTTGGTTTCGAGTTTACTAAGCTAATATCTATCTTATGTTTCTAACTAGTTTTTAGCTCATTATTTTCTTAAGCCCAACAAATTAACAAAATAAAAATACTAACGGAACATTGACGATCAATTTTCTATTTTATAATCATACTAAACTTAAGTATCTACTTTCCCAAATCATAATTTCAAGATGAAAACTATATTAGAATATGATAATTCACCATTGAAGGCTAATTGATTTGCTTGTCTTCAATTGATAACAACTATCCTATATATAGGATATAAGAGAACATTCTAGAATCGTTACCATGGGCTTGAGCCCAGTACAAATTAATGACTAATAAATACTAATAAATGTCTTGACTTGACTTGGATGATGATTATTAACTCTTGACTTTTATTGTTGAACGTTGACTTGATTTATACAAGGTTAATACTCCCCCTCAGTGTGAGCGGGAGATCTTCGGACGTTCAGACTGGAGCGAAACTCAAGAAATAAAGCTGTGGGGAGACCCTTAGTAAAAATATCTGCATACTGAAATCTGGAAGGGACATGAAGCACACGAACCTGACCGGAAGCAACATATTCTCGGACAAAATGAATATCAATCTCGATGTGTTTAGTACGCTGATGCTGCACAGGATTAGTAGACAGATACACAACACTCACATTATCACAATAGACAAGAGTAGCAGTAGAGAGAGGAGTGTGAAGTTCAAGCAACAAATTCCGAATCCACGCAGTCTCAGCAACAACATTCGCAACACCTCGATATTCTGCCTCAGCACTAGAACGAGACAATGTAACCTGCCGTTTGGCAGACCAAGACAAAAGGTTATCACCAAGGAACACACAATACCCGGAGGTAGACCTACGAGTAACAGGGCAACCAGCCCAATCAGCATCTGTATAAGCAGTGAGTTGACTAGTGGACGAGACATGAAGCTGAAGTCCATGGTCAATAGTCCCACGAACATAGCGCAAAATACGCTTCAAAGCAGTAAAATGTGGATCACGAGGATCATGCATGTAAAGACAGATCTGCTGCACAGCATAAGATATATCCGGGCGTGTGAATGTCAAATACTGAAGGGCACCTGCAAGGCTTCGATATAAAGTAGGGTCACTGACAGGGTCACCATCAGAACCGAGTTTGGACTCAGTGTCCACAGGGGTCTTGCATGGGTTACAATGCTGCATGTGAGCGCGCTCAAGAATTTCCTCTGCAAATTTAGACTGAGACAAAAACAATCCAGACTTCGATCGCTGTGCAGATACACCAAGGAAATAATTGAGAGAGCCAAGGTCAGTCATAGCAAACTCACTATGAAGTAATGTAATAATGCGCTGTAAGAGAGCAGTAGACGAAGCTGTGAGTATGATGTCATCCACATATAAGAGCAGATAAGCAACATCCGAACCCATGTGATAAACAAATAGTGACGTATCGGTTTTACTATGCTGAAAACCGACACGTGTAATAAAGCTAGCAAACCGCTGAAACCATGCCCGAGGAGCTTGTTTAAGCCCATACAAAGAACGCTGCAAATGACAAACATAATCTGGTGGGCGGAATCAACAAACCTTGGTGGTTGATGCATGTAGGACTGTTCTCAGTTAACTGGCCATGGAAGAAAAGCATTCTCTTCACATAAGCTATTGAATAGGCCAATCACGTGTCACTGCAAGACTCAAGACAGTACGGAATAGTAGCCGGTTTGACGACCGGGCTAAAGGTCTCATCACAATCAATCCCCTGCTGTTGACTGCGACCATTCGCAACCAATCGAGCTTTATACCTGCTCAACGAGCCATCTGCATTAAAACTTTTGCTTGGAAAAATCTACATAGATTCAAAACAAATATTAACATTAGTTGGACGAGGCACAAGAGCCCACGTTCCATTAGAAATCAAAGCATTATATTCATTCTACCATAGCCTTATGCCAATTAGGGTCACGAAGGGCATGTAAATGAGAGCGAGGAATTAGGCCGAAGAGTGGTGGCATGACTATTAATACCGCGCAAGAGGTTTTGAAATTCCGGCTTTTGCACGGGTGACCATATGATGATTATTGGTAGTTGGGGCGTTCCCATGAGCAGTAGCAGCAGGTGAGGTGATATGGGTATTCGGTGTTGACCTTGGTGTAGTGGGCTCGTGAGTTGAATATAAAACGAGGATCGGCATTTGTTGGTCGGGTGTTGCGTGGAGTACGAGGGTAAGGGGGGGTGGTGTGGGGATGGCGGTGGGCTTGAGGCAATTGGGTAGGGCTCGTGTGAGTAGGAGATGGAGGCATGGTAGTTGGGGGAGGTAATTGGTGATTGTTAGGATGAGTAGTTTGGGACGTATGAGTGTTGTGAGGGGGTAGCAAGAAATCGTAGGATGGGGGGTGTGTCGGGCGTCATGGACTTTATATGGGAATTGGTCTTCATCCAAAGATGAATGTGGGAGTTTATGATTTTGTTGGTTAAAGGTCAAGGGCAACGGTACCCTCGTGAGAGCGGGTAACCAAGAAGAACACATGGCTGTGGACTAGGTTGATGTTTATGATCAATGGAATTGTGTGGATATCAAAAGGCATCCAAACACCTCGCATGTTCATTTATGTGGAGGTGAGTTTGTTATGAATGTTAGTGAACGGATATCTCATTTATTGATGGCAAGTGGATGAAAGGATATTTAAAAGTAAGACGAGACCATGTTTAGGGCTTCCACCCATGATGATGGAGGTATGTGTGAACTTGAAACAGTAAGGTAGCAGGGTAATGTTGTTAAGCGGTGCATAAACTATACTGTTTCGATTTCCCATTTTGTTGAGAGGTTTTGGACAATGTATAACTGAAACACATGGCATGCCTTTTTGGCTCTAAAATAGGTTGTGGAAAGTGTGTATTATTATAACACCTCCAATGGTACACTTGCAAAGCCTTTAATATCAAACATATATTGTTTTTTCACATTTTGCGCGAAAATTAACAAAGGTTTCGAACAAGTCGGATTTGTGAAGCAAAGGATACACCCAATACATAATGCGAGAAGTGATCCAAAAAATAGCATTATATATTTAATGCACCACTTTCACTTGAGAATGGGGAGATGTCCAACACTAAATCCTCGCCAGCTGTGCTCATTCGTCACTAATACCTGGCCTTAACAACATTCGACTCGGGAACCTATAAAAAGGATGCACCCTAGTGTGTTTGCCACTATAGCTGCTCATGAAATGACACAAAGCGGATAACTTTGTTTTATTACATGAAATAAAACGAGAAGACTTCTTAAACAAATGACAATGAGATCTTCACTCGGGTGTCCAATGCGTCTGTGCCACGTGGTGGGGTCTCAAATGAAAGCCAATAGCAAAGGTTGTGGTTAGACAGGGATGGTTGTTGAGTTGCCAGGGTATGTTCACCTTTGGTCTATCACAGGGAGAAGAAGCGGGTCTGGTAATCCCTTCACAGAGAATCTTTTAAGCATCAAATATCAACAGACACATTAGTGTTCACGAGTGATTTGTCGAAGGAAAATTAAATTTTTAATTTATATTAGTGTGACAAGAACAATGATGAAGGTGAAGGGAGGTTTTTTGTGGGTGGGTATGCAAAAGCCTTAGAGATCGCTCCCCCTGTGGTCTCGGGTAATGGGTTGGCCTGATTGGCACTATTTACAGTTTCTATACAAAACTTGTATTGCATGCTAAATGAAGGTGCCTTACACATCGTGTTCTCGGTCTCTAGAGGACGTGCGTACCCAAGCAACACCCACCAGATCCATGTTTCAATATGATTCTTGTAAAGTCATCGTTTGGAACGCTGGTGCGAGTCTCCCCCACGAGTATGATTGGGCCTCGGCCGGCATCTTGTATTTGGGCCGGCTGGGCTGCACATTGGCCCGCGACCTGACCCGCTGCGCACACGCCTAAGACACCAATTAGCATGAGGGTCATTCGGTGTTCATGTATGATGAGGCATGAGCAGGTGTTGGACAAATAGTGTCCAAGTCCAGATGAAGATAAACTTAACCCACAAATATTAGTTTTGGGCGTTGGCGAACCACATCGAGTGATAGGGTTATAGGGTGTGGAATACGCGGATTCGGCCATGTTGGACTGTTGGAAGTTAACCAACTGCCATGTTGGGTGATATTCCCTATCATTAAAATCTGCCCACTGATTATGCAAACACATCGATATGTGATTCCGGTAACACCTTGAGAGTTTCGGTGAACACCAGTAGGACATATTGTGTTATTATAACTTGTCAATGTGTGCGCTTTAGAAGAAAAGTAATACGTTCAACAAATTAAACTGCATATGAAAAAGGAAATAATGCAAGCAAATGATAGCAGCAGGCAAGCAAAGACAGAAAAAAATGCAATGGCAGATTTAAGGATTTAGGGGTGTGTATTTTTTTTGAAGTGTTTAGGGTTGGCTCTGATTACCATATTAGAATATGATAATTCACCATTGAAGGCTAATTGATTTGCTTGTCTTCAATTGATAACAACTATCCTACATATAGGATATAAGAGAACATTTTAGAATCGTTACCATGGGCTTGAGCCCAATACAAATTAATGACTAATAAATACAAATAAATGTCTTGACTTGACTTGGATGATGATTATTAACTCTTGACTTTTATTGTTGAACGTTGACTTGATTTATACAAGGCTAATAAACTAGTGGTCTTCTTCTCATCTTCTAATTGGTAGGATCGTACCCAGAGGGGTCTCGGATGGGTGTGCAGTAGGTGCTGTCGCACAAGGCCTCCACTTAAAAGGGGCCACATTATTATTAGTTTTTGCATATACATACGTATAATACTATACATATATGCGCATATAATTCAAGTTTATATGCAATTTCTTTTTAGTTTACAAGTATAATAGGGCCTCTATGTTATTATTGCTTAGAGCCACCTAAAACCACGAGACGGCTCTGATCGGTGGGTATGATACCCGATCAAAATTTGAAAAAAATTTACATATGATATTCGTACATTTTTTTAAGTCTGTTTCTATTTTTAAAAGTTTATGTATGATATTCGTACAATATAATTTCAATAAACAACTTTTAAAAACCGCAAACAAAACTGGAAAAACCGAAACCGCCCAAA
>BQNB010029492.1:0-27240 GCA_026074375.1 Tanacetum coccineum | reverse complement strand
TTAAGGGGTGTTTGGGACATGTCCAATCCTCTTAAATTTGCTTAGCTCTGTACGTATTTTGAGAGCTAATATAATTTACCATTTCACCCAAAAAAATAAAATGGCAGTCAACATAAAGTGTAGACAAATCTTGTGCTATATTAAAAGTTAAGTCAACATAACAGTAGACATAACACTAGAACTTGTCTTTTCATATCAATGTTATTATAACAGTATGCAATTAAGTCCCTAACAAAATGCATAGAAATGATGACTTGTTAACTGAAAGCAGACAACAAAACTGACGGCAGAGAGTTAGATTTTGATTTGTGACTAAGTGACTGACTTTGTGACAGCAGAGTGTTTTGCAGCAAAGTATAAATAAAAGCAGACAGCAAAACTGACAATAACGCTACACAAAGTATGCACACAAAGTATTTACATGTACAATGTTACCTCGATTTCATTAATTTCATCAAATGGTACACCTGAAGCACAAATAGATTGGGGTTGTTGACTTGTCCTAGATTCTTGTTGTAATGTGGGTATGGCGGCCAACACATTGAGTGTTACTTTATTCACAAAGGCATCATAATCGTCAATTACTACCTTACGCTTCCTCTCACCCGCATTTCCTAATCCCTTCTTTTTTCCAACAACTGATGATTTTGCCCTGGTTCGCCCCGGGTGGTCTGGTCCCATCACCCTTGTAAGCGGATCTTGGCCTGCTATATGTATAGTACCATCAGCAATCATTTCATGCTCTTTTCTTGCCTGTTAAAACAATAGTTAAAACATATTACTAGTGTAGATGATATAAGCTATAGAGGTTGGAACATTTGATTACAATTATAGTTAAATATATAGCTCTTACCAACTGTTTGAGTCTTAGACGATGAGCTTCTGTCAGCTCCTTTTTCCCTGTTTCTTTGTTAGGTACTAATCGGCCTAACACATGTTTCACTGAACGAACACACTGCAACCCCTCTAGGTCTGGGTACTCTTTAATTAGCTCTGCCATATCCTCTTCCCATTGAGCTTCCTTCCCGATATACCCTGATCGTCCTACTCGGGCCGGATCCTTGTTTTGATTTGCACTAGCCTTCGCTTTAGCACTTTTTTCCTGCATGCAAAAGTAAAAAAAACAATAAGTAACATATGCAATCAGTAATATACATGTGTTATTAATAAATAAAATATAAATTAAAGTCGCACATACCAAAAATACTTTCGATTTCTTAGACGCAACGAAGTCTTCCCAATCACGATCGTCCAAAAACTTGTAATCTTCAAATGGTAATTTGTTTTTTTTGACATAATTTGTAACAAGATTGTTCTTAAATTTCCTAAATAGATCGTTGGCTATCCTGAGTTGTGTGCTCTTGGCATTATCATTTGGAATGTTCCAAGTTTCCTAATGGTTTTCAAAAAGAAATAAAAAACGATATTAACTACCTGATACAAATACACAATAAATTGAATCACATATATAGTTTTAATAAACATAACACCTTGGCAGATAGTCATAACTGATCCTTCATAGCTTCTGGTACTTTATCCCATTCCAAATAATAATAAATACGTGATTTCAACTCGAGTGAGAACCATGTAGCAAATCTATAGCGTGTGGGTCCAATAGCTAGTCCATCCTCATTGTATTACCTACATTTTGACAACGTAATAAGTTATCTAACAAGAAAAGTCACTAAATAACCATCAAAATTAAAAGTAACAAATAAAACATAACACGAAGTCATTTGAAAAGGTTAATAAAAAAACGTGTATAATTATCCAATTGAACCATATGAAACCTTTTAAGCCAAATCACTGACCTGCTATACATTTAACACAATAAAATTCTGGTTGATTAAAGACTCGGTTGAAAGTTAATAAAAATCTATCAGTTTGTTTCTAATAACGGATTAAGAAAGCGTACTTTACATACCACATATCATAATTAAGTTCACATTCAACGACAAAATTAAGTACAAACATACCAATAATCAGGGATTGGACTACTAACACTTGACATTAACTTTATCATTCGACACAAGAAATTAACTAATCAGTAATCACTAAATTAAGAAATATCAGTAATTGCATTTAACAAAATAAAAACTATAGAATGTTTACCTCACAAAATTGACCGAAAAGCTTCAAACTTTAAACCCTAATTAAACCCCTAAAAGTACAGAATCTGCCAAAAAGAAAGGAAGGGTTAGTGTTGATGTTATGTTTTTGGAAATTAGGTGTTGAAGAGGTTGCTTAAGTACTGGAGGATGATATGTGGTGGTTAACCCTTTGATCCGGGGAATAGGATTGTTGGTGGTTTCTTCTATGCCAAAGAGAGGAGAAGTGGGTGAAAGAAAACCCGCCATTTTTACCGCCATTTCTTTTCACTACATGTACCGGTTAAGTACTAGTATCATAAAACAATGTTTAGATGTAGGGATGGCAACGGGTCGGGTTCGGGGCGGATTTTAGGGTACCCGTACCCGCACCCGTTTATAATATCCACACCCGTATCCGCCCCATTACCCGTTGGGTACTCGGTTAATATTATCCATCGGTTTTTCGGGTTTCCCCGTGGGTATCGGGTATACCCAATTGATATTTTATAGAAAAATGACGGGTATCAAGATTAAGTCACACTAAAATCCATCGAAAAAATAAAGCAACACACCCTCGTATAATTAATTTTTTTTAAAGTTAAAGAAAACAAATACCGTATCCACGATTTAGCACTTTCGAATAATTAATGTACAACATTCAAAAGTCTTAAATAATAGAAATAGTTATATAAAAATAAAATGGAAGAACTTATATATAATAATATATATACTTTAATTAATTATAATAAAAATAAAACTGGTACGAATTCGGGTAAACGGATATGGGTACGGGTACGGGTAATCGGGGCGGGTATTACTAGAACCCGTCACCGAACCCGTACCCGGCTAAATTATTTTATCAATACCCGAACCCGCATCCGAACCCGTCAAAATGTTTTATCAATACTAGTACATCTAAATTAGATGTACTAGTATCATAAAACAATAGTGATGGAATTAATAATAAAATGTTTAGATTAAATGTTTGGCTCAATACTTATTTTTATGGGTAAACTTATTTTTTATGGATTTTTCAACATGAGTGACTTTAAAATGTTTAGTTTTGTGATGGCTGTTTATAAGTCAAACTATTTTAAGTTATGAAAAAAATATTATATTTATAACTTTATTTTTTGTTTTTTTGAGCTAATGGTTTTATTAAAAAAATCATCTCTAATAATCTTAATTATTTTAGTTAAGTCTAGATAAGTAAACCGTTTGTATATTAGAATAATGTGTTTATGAAATTAAATACAATTTACTTTTTATTGAATTATATAAACATTCATATTTTCTTTAAATGGATACTCGGTAAAATATATCAAACATATAAAAAGTTAAATGCAAAAAAAATATGGCAGAAATATCAAATTCACCTTAAGCAAGAGCTTGTCAAACAACTAAATCGATTGTGACATGCCACACATCGATACGAAACACTCTAGTTACAACCAACTAGCTAGGTAAGAAAAATAATAAACAAAAACAATGCCATAATGGCAAACCAAATGCTTTAGTCCAATCCGGCTACAACAAACAATGAGACTCCCTCCTTAAAAAACCTTCCCAAGAAAAACCCAATGGGAAAAACCTTGAAGAAGGAAAAAAGAGTACAACTCTCAAAAGAGACTCCCAAACTAAGCAACACCAAAGCATCAAGCAGACTATAAACCTGTGAATCAACCGACTGCACACGATAAGATAAAGGTGACTTAGATGTTTAATAGTTTACCATTAAATTGAAATGTTAACATATTAAATAAAGTTACAATGTATATGATAACTTACCTTATATTAAATAAAATAAAAATACCATTTAGATCAACTCTACCTTCCTAATGATTCCTGAATGCTACTCGGTACCTGTAAAAAAGAATTAATATAAACATGTTATGTTGGTTATAATATACATATTAACAAACGAAATAATATAAATAAAAAACATTAAGTTTTATCAAACCTTCATTGTAGCACGAAGTCACTCGACCCATAATCCTTCGTTATGGTCAGAGCGTAAGTATGTAGTTTCGACAATATCATCATCTACCGGAGGAACACCATCACAAAAAGGTGGCAACTCGTCAAGCTGATCATATTCATCCTCATCGACCACATTTTCAACACCAAGTATACTTCTTTTACCATGCAAGACGATGTGCCATCTTGATTTACTCGGGTCCTTAACATAGAATACTTGAGTGGCTAATTTTGCGAGAATAAAGGGTCAGATGTATAGCCGTTTGTTGAAAGGTCTACAAGCGTAAAACCTTTTTCATCTACATTAATACCTCGTGTGTTGTTAGTCACCCATTTACATTTAAAAAGAGGTATAGTGAAAGTGTTATAATCCAACTCCCATATTTCTTGTATAACACCGTAAAATGAGTTCTTGGCATTTGTAGCCATTGCATTATGATTACTTCTATCGAATTCCATTGTCGAGGCTATTACTGTAACTTCGCTATTTTGCATTGTACTTTTCTCATCTTGCATTTCGGTGTAGAATGTATAACCGTTAATATCATATCCTTGGTAAGATCTAACTACACATCTTGGGCCCTCGCCCAACCTTTCCACCATTTTATCAACATTTGGTTGACCTAAATTTTCTGTCACAATGTCTTTAAGCCAATATGATAATACTCTTCGTTTATGACTTACTTTGATACCATTTTGTTGTTTCTCCCGCGATGTGTTGCGCGTTGAATTTTTTTGTTGTTGTTCAATGTATGGAGTAATACATGTCATGTGTTGTAAGACTACAGAATGTGCAACCTTTAAAGCATCACGGTCGAGGTCAATCATTCTCAATCCAATTGTACCAACCCCTAAAAGTCTACCCTCGTGACGAGAATGTGGAATCCCAATATTCCTTCCCCCCCCCCCCCTTTTCCCCCCCACGACACCTTTCACAACGTATTACCAAATTCATTTTAACTCTCGGAAGGTCATCCGGTTAATTAACTACCTCTGGTCGTGCTCGATTCCTTACATACCCTTTTAAATGTTACCCATATATCTCCCAAAAGGGTACATATAACGTAAATATACCAGACCGCAAGCCTTAATTTATGCTATAATGTGAGATATAAGGTGAACCATGACATCAAAGAAGGAAGGCGGCAAATACATCTCTAGTTCACATAACGTCAGGATAATATCGCTTTGCCAAGAGTCCAACACTTCAGGATCAATAACTTTTGAATGAATCATGTTAAAAAACAAGCAAAGTTTTGTGATTGTATGTCGGACGTTGTTTGGCAATAATCCATGAATAGCAATAGGAATCATTTGTGTCATGAACACATGACAATCGTGGGACTTCATACCAACCAGTTACAGTCTTGAACTGACCCCAACGTCATAATGTCGAGGAGTAGCTTGAAGGGACCTTAATGCCATGTAAGCATTCACAGAATTGTGTTTTTTTAGCTTTTGACATAGTGTAGCACGCAGGTGGAATATATGTGCCCCTTTGCCCTTTTTCTTCAGGGGCAAGTTGTAATCGAATACCCATTTCAACCATGTCTTTTCGAGCATTGACCCCATCTTTTGTTTTCCCGGGAATGTTTAATAATAAGCCTATCAAGCTATCACACAAGTTTTTTCGATATGCATAACATCTAGGCAATGTCGGACTTCTAAATCCTCCTAGTAAGGTAAGTCCTAAAATAGTGACTTTTTCCACTTTCCTTTTTGGATTTGACTATATTTTGATTTTCCAAACACAATCTTTACATTTTGAACTCGGGAAAGTGCATCTTTTGCGTCAAATCATGTCCTTACCATCCCATACTCGATCGTCCTGTCAAACTCCCTTTTCTTTTTACGGTACTAGTGATTTCTCACAAGCGATCTTCGATGCCCCATGAAAACGGTTTTTTTGCAATTACGTAACCACCTCGAAGATGTCTGATCTTCACAAACAGGACACGCAAATTTACCCTTTGTACTATACCCTGAAAGATTTCCATATGCTGGAAAATCACTTATGGTGCAAAAAATCATCGCTCGCAATGTGAAGTTCTCCTTTTTATATGCATCATATACTTTAACGCCCTTATTCCACAATGTTTTCAAGTCATCAATCAATGGAGCCAAATAAACATCTATGTCATTGCCAGGTTGTTTTGGACCTTCAATTAACAATGACATCATGATGTATTTACGTTTCATGCATAGCCACGGTGGAAGATTATAGACGCATAAAAGAACCGGCCAAGTACTATGTTTACTACTCATGTTTCCAAACGGATTAATTCCGTCCGAACTAAGACCAAACCGTATGTTTCTAATCTCGCCACCAAATTCATCATGTTTATTATTAATCTTTCTCCATTGAGGTGAATCAGCCACATGTCTTAATTTTCCATCCTTTTTACGCTCATCGGAATGCCAACGCAACAATTTTGCATCTTTCTCGTTCGCAAATAATTGTTTCAGTCTTGGTATGATGGGCAAATACCATAATACTTTCATGGGGGGGCCGTATTTCATTTCGTTCTCACTTATTTTTGTTTCACTTTTATACCTTGACTCCTTACAAATAGGACATCTGTGTATATTTGCATATGTATCTCGATATAATATGCAATCATTCGGACATGCATGTATTCTTTCAACTTCTAATTCTGTTGGACACATCATTTTCTTGGCTTGGTATAACGAAATAGGTAATTCATTACCATCAGGTAACATTTCATGCACAGCCTCTAATAGGTCTGTGAAACTTGCATCCGTCCATCTATGCTTTGCTTTTATGCCAAACAACTTCAAAACACCAGAAAGAACTGAAAACTTTGTGCAACTAGCATACAATGGTTTTTGTGAGTCCTCAAGCACTGTTTGTAAATTTTCTTGATCATTGTCACCAATTGTATCTTCCACATTATCAGACATCTCATTTGAATTTTCGCAGTCATCGTTAATGTACGAATCACGATTTTCATTATCAGTAGATGTACGAACTGACGTGCTGTTATCAACTAGTAATTCACCATGTTTTGACCAACATGTGTACTTTTGCACAAAACCACGTGTAATCAAATGATACTCAATATCTTTGATATCTTTAAGTCTTACAAAATTCTTGCAATCTATACAAGGACAATAAATACGAGCATCTCCATTGTTCACCCGATTATTCTCAGCAAATATAAGAAAATCTTGTACGCCTTTCAAATAAGCTGGATCAGAACGCCGAATATCGTACATCCATTTACTACGATTCATCTGAAATTAGAAAAATAATAATAATAAAAAAATGTATGTATCCTACGTATAATAAGAATAAAGGTGGTTATAGTTGTCTCTAACTTACCTTTTTTTAAAGTTTCTAATTCTTTTATATTAATAGCTGAATAAATAGTGTTAGAAACACACATTGATTGAAATGAGTTTTATGAATAGAGATGTTTAGTTTAAAGCCGATCAAGAGTTTCTGTGTCTTTTTCTTAAGTAAATGCTTATTAGAATATTGTATAATTTTATATATATATATATATATATATATATATATATATATATATATATATATATATATATATATATATATATATATATATATATATATATATATATATATATATAGTGAGACTTTCTTTTCAGAACCATTCTTAGTGCGAGAACTGACAGAACCACCAAAAACATGCATGCACGCCTTCAATAATTGTATTTTTGCACATATGTTCTAAAAACAACATATATGTTTTAAAAAAACATAGTTGTTCTAAATAATTTGATAAGAAATTGAAAATACAAATTTTTTTTTTGAAGGTGTGCATGTATGTTCTTATAAGGCGTGCAACAACAATATTGCGACCGTGTGTTAGGTTTTTGTGAAAGAAGCGGAAGAGTTCATGATGATACTGAAGAACATAGGTGGATTCTTACGATTATTGATGATTCTCATGTATTTTTTTTATTTTTAAAAGGCGTGCATGTATGTTTTTGGTGGTTCTGTCAGTTCTCGCACTAAGAATGGTTCTGAAAAGAAAGTCCCCCTATATATATATGGGTTACTTAAATTCGCAATGGGAAAATGCAATACATGAACTAATATTTGGTTGTAGAAAGATTAAGGAATTTACGAATAATATACAGGGCCGTCTCTAAAATTCAGAAATTTTTGTGGGCCATGTGCGAAATTATATAATAAGACATTTTTGAGAAGAAATGTTATATATAAAATGTCATTATTTATAAGATATAATGTAAATTAGTCATCTAAACGTCTAACATTTTGTTAAGCGGACAAATTTTGTTAAATTCATATCTTCAGAAAAAATTAGCAACACAAAACTTATATAACAATGCACCCATATCAATTTACCTATATATGTAATGGATAAATGGAATATAAAGGATATTAGTTTACCTGCTTAATTAGATTGGAAGTAAAATGAGCATATGCTTTGAGAGCTTTGTTTGTTCAAAGCTTTTGTTATGATCAAGTGACGAGAGTGATTAAGAAGAAGACTAAACAATGTAAAGCTCAAATGCAGGAAATTTTGATAACAAATGATTTCTATCTTTCGTATCGTTTGTTTATAGGTGAGCCGTCCATAAAACATGGAACAAACTTTGAGTTTTTCTCATTCTAAAACAACCGATCCATAAAATACTTGGGGCCCAGTTTTTGAATTTTTGGAACACTTAGCCTAAATACCGTTCCAAAAAATGCGTTCCATAACATCCCTTTAATCGGTAAGCCAACTTTTTGAATTTATGGAACGCTTTAACTAAAAACCGCTCCAAAAAATGCGTTCCAAATTACTCATGTTTAGCAATGCCGATGAAGACTTCTCATCGAATTGGTTTAGTTGGTTTAACATAGGTAAGTATTAGGATTACCCATTTTATATACAAAAATGGACCAAAAGCTATAATGTTGTATGATATATTACATGTATATAAATTAAATCATATACTTCACAAAATATTTTATTTAATTGTGGTACTGTATTTCCAAAAATCATCTCAAATTTTCAAACAAGCTAGCTTATCTCTTAATTAGTGACTAACAAAAAAAAAGTCGTGCGATTCACAAAAAACATGTATAATAATTAAGAAGGAACATTAAGATAGATCATTGATGGGTCATTAAGACGTGGATCATTAACATGGAACAAAACGTAGGAGTTTTAATTTCTCAAACAAATTTTTAGTGATTCAATTACTATATTACCCTTTGCATTTAAATTAAACACTTGTATAATGCATTAAAACTAGATGATCTTTATGGTCCAAATTGTTTCTCAGCTTTTTTAATTTTAAAATCTTCTCAATAGATAACTCCTATAAGTTCATCTACCAATAAAAGCTTATATTTTACGTAGTTTTTTTTTTTTAAGAAATAATCATAATTTTATGTGCCAAACATACCCTATATTTGTATCATGATGAGCTTTTTTCCTTGTATATACATGGTGTAGTAATCGGTCTATAAATTTCAACAATAAAACTACAAAAGTCATTCAACAATAAAACTACAAAAGTCAAGGGTGAAGTCATGTCCTTGATCAATGCACGCACCTTTAAGAGGCTTAGAGAGCCAGGTATCATAACTTGACAACATTATTTTTTGGGTGTCACATTAGCGCCACATCAGCATAACACCAACACCAAGCAAAAGATAGTACTAGTAGAACACCTTCAGGGCTAAGTTGCAGAGACCAAACCCTAAATTCAATGTCAGCACCACCCATGCAACTCGTAGCCTTATTAGGTCTAGTCATACTCTTGTTGTCCATGTCTAGTTACACCGAATTCAAGGTCCATATCGAACGCGAAAAAATGGGTCTTAAGCTGCTCCTATATTTGTTACCACTTGCTTTGTTTGTTGTCACCTATGTTACCATGAGACACAGGTTGCCGTATATGGTTCGAGCTGCGAGTACGCCATCGTCGTCTGGAAAACAAGATGGAACTTCGCCTTGGGGTGTCGCGTTTTTGGTGATTTTGGTTTTGGTTTTGGTTAAGTATCATTCCTCGGTTCAGTCTGGTTGGTTTTGATACGAACCTATTCAATGCTCGTATCGTTTCATAAGTCAAAATGTAAAACTCACTACAAAAGCTATCTTGTAAGAGAAGAGGTAAGAGAAGAGGACACATAACTTTATAAATTGACTAATCCTATGCTTGGCCGACTTGGGATCGTAACATTCATTTACGTTGTGGTACTATCGAGTGTTTCTGATATGCATTGTTCGTTTGTAATATTTGGAAATTTGGAGTAGAGATGTAAGATGAGTTTTCTCTTGCTGTTGAAAATGTTTAGCGACGAAGTTAATTTTGTGAATATATTTTGTTTATTTTTCGTGTTTGTGAATCGTGAATATTTGTGATTTAAATTTTAACAAGTTTATAGGTCGTGTATTCGTACAGCTAAGTTAGAACGGGTGTTGTACGGGCTACACTTAATTTTGTGTCATGAAGTGTAACTTTTTTAAAAATGTGTGTAGTTTTTTTTTTTTTTTTTTATTGTGAAAATTTTATTACTTTACTTAAGGTAAAGAGGCTAGTTTCGGTTTTATCAAAGGTAGAAAAGAACATCCGGTCTACAAAGAGTGAGGATCGAACCCTTGACCTCTGTCTTTATAGACAAGCATGATAACCAATTGATCCAATGTTGTTCAATAATATCTATTTATCAAAAAAAAAATGTTTATTAATTGGATGCATAAGGAAATAAACTAATATCATTTATGGAGGTGAGAGATAAAAAAAATACAGTATGTTTCTTGTTGTCAAGTACACAGTTTTAAGGTTGTGTTTGTGAAGTTATCTTAAATTGTTTTGATCAACCATGTGTTGTCAAATTACAACTCTTTAACTATTAAATGTATACCTTATTTGTAGTGTGATCATTACTGTTTTGATCAATCATGTGTTGTCAAATTACAACTCTTAAACTGTTATATGTAAACTTATTTGTAGCGTTATCATTACTGTTTTGATCAAACCTGTCTTATCAAAATACAACTCTTTAACTGTTAGATGTAAACCTTATTTGTAGTGTTATCATTCTTGATCTCAGACCATGATGCACACCGTGATCGATGTGAACGACGACAATACAAACTCGGCCTGAACCACGATAAGTGCATGGAATTACTATAAAGATATATGTTTTGAATGTCAAGGGAGTATCTAAATGATATTAACGAGTATATCGGCTCGCGCTTCGCTGCGGGATGATAGGTTGGCGTCGTTGTTGCTAATGACGGAATGAACAGATCATCACATTGCATATGTACATGTGTAAATAACATACATACATTACTTTGTTGTTGCTTTATACTATTGGAATACTATCTATACATTGAATTCAACCTTAAGGAGTGAAATGTCAATTACTCACCATGAGCATAGCTTCTATGTGATCAAAACAGACATTGAGCGAAGGGTATGAATTCTGGAGTTCTAGCAAAATATCCACCATATTCTTGTGCATTATGTTTGGCCCGTTGGGTTTTGAAAGAATCTTTCCTGAAACAAGTTTGAAAGTGCCACAAACTCACCAGATATACCAATCATCCATGTCTGGAAAATCAATTTGAAGAAAATCCAAAACATTTTGGACCCCTTTAGACACCATATTCATCCCCATGGCATCACCAGTGCTGCAAGTATATCTGATATATAGATTTTTGCCAGCAATTGAGCATTGTATACTTTGAAGCCGAGCAAATCTGCTCGATCTGGTACAAAACAACATAGTTTTTGTTGAGAATTCACAGGGTCTGAAGTTGGAGGGTTTCCAGGATCGATCTTGATCAAACAAGCATCATGCCAATAATCATCATACAAGAATAAAAAACAAAGAAGATGGGTTGAACCCTAATAAATCTGATATTATATTGATAAAAGGGTTGAGTTTGATTACAGGATTCCTATCTATTTATAATGAATGAATCGGTGTGATGTTTGTGAAGGGATGTGATGGTTCTGTTAAACCAAGCGACATGCCCTTTCATCTTTAACCGAATATAACTGCTAATCCTAACAAACTCGGGTCTATCTATTTGGTTCCTTGGCCTGTGGCCCAAACCTGTAAAAAAACACAGGTTTTTATCTATTAATCTTTGCGTCTTCCTGTTCTTGATGCCTTCTTATGTCGATCTCTATATGGCTTTTCGGTTTCTAGTTGAACCAAATTCCAGCAGGGTTAGTGCCGCCATCTTGGTTTCAATTTTCGGCCTGACTTCTCATGATATCTCAAATGATCACGATTTTGAGCGGGTTAACGCCGTCATGGTAGGGTTACCACAATCGAAAACTGAAACTGCAAAAAGTCTCCAACCAATCTTGATATCTTCATGGCTCTTGGTTTGCTTAGGCAAAGATTTTGACAATCTTTACATGCATGCGCAATCTTCTTTCATTCTTTTCATTCATAGCCTTGTCCCCATCTTTCTCTAGTTTCCCACATCTTTGTGTGGGTCTTCGGTTTTGGTATGTATCTTGCCTTCATCAATCATCTTGGTTGATACTACATACGGGTTCTTCCATGAACCTGGGTTTAAAAGGCTGTTGTAGTAAAACTACAATATCTAAAAATTCTTTATATCTGGACAAACCATAGCCAAATATTTCTTTCTCTTTTCTTCAATTTGGTGGCATCATGGTTGTGTCTTCTTTAAAAGAAAACTTAGGTTTGATTCTTGAATGATGGATAAACATAAATTGTTGTGTTGTTTGATCCCTTGGGCTCTGATACCATGTTGAGAATTCTCAGGTTCTGAAGTTGGAGGGTTTCCAGGATCAATCTTGATCAAACAAGCATCATGCCAATAATCATCATACAAGAATAAAAAACAAAGAAGATGGGTTGAACCCTAATGAATCTGATATTATATTGATAAAAGGGTTGAGTTTGATTACCGGATTCCTATCTATTTATAATGAATGAATCGGTGTGATGTTTGTGAAGGGATGTGATGGTTCTGTTAAACCAAGCGACATGCCCTTTCATCTTTAACCGAATATAACTGCTAATCCTAACAAACTCGGGTCTATCTATTGGGTTCCTTGGCCTGTGGCTCAAACCTGTAAAAAACACACGTTTTTATCTAATTATACAAAGATTAATTGGATTATAAGTCCAACTTATTCCCCCCCTAATCTATTAATCTTTGTGTCTTCCTGTTCTTGATACCTTCTGATGTCGATCTCTATATGGCTTTTCGGTTTCTAGTTGAACCAAATTCCAGCAGGGTTAGTGCCGCCATCTTGGTTTCAATTTTTTGCCTGACTTCTCATGATATCTCAAATGATCACGATTTTGAGCGGGTTAACGCCGTCATGATGGGGTTACCACAATCGAAAACTGAAACTGCAAAAAGTCTCCAACCAATCTTGATATCTTCATGGCTCTTGGTTTGCTTGGGCAAAGTTTTTGACAATCTTTACATGCATGTGCAATCTTCTTTCCTTCTCTTCATTCATAGCCTTGCCCCTATCTTTCTCTAGTTTCCCACATCTTTGTGTGGGTCTTCGGTTTTGGTATGTATCTTGCCTTCATCAATCATCTTGGTTGATACTACATACGGGTTCTTCCATGAACCGGGGTTTAAAAGCTGTTGTAGTAAACTATAATTATCTAAAAAATTCTTTAATCTGGGCAAACCATACCAGTTTCATTCTTTTCTCTTTTCTTTAATTCGGTGGCATCATGGTTGTGTCTTCTTTAAAAGAAAACTCAGGTTTGATTCTTGAATGATGGATAAACATGAATTGTTGTGTTGTTTGATCCCTTGGGCTCTGATACCATGTTGAGAATTCTTAGGTTCTGAAGTTGGAGGGTTTCCAGGATCGATCTTGATCAAACAAGCATCATGCCAATAATCATCATACAAGAATAAAAAACAAAGAAGATGGGTTGAACCCTAATGAATCTGATATTAAATTGATAAAAGGGTTGAGTTTGATTACCGGATTCCTATCTATTTATAATGAATGAATTGGTGTGATGTTTATGAAGGGATGTGATGGTTCTGTTAAACCAAGCGACATGCCCTTTCATCTTTTACCGAATATAACTGCTAATCCTAACAAACTCGGGTCTATCTATTGGGTTCCTTGGCCTGTGGCCCACACCTGTAAAAAAACACAGGTTTTTATCTAATTATACAAAGATTAATTGGATTATAAGTCCAACATATTCCCCCCTAATCTATTAATCTTTGTGTCTTCCTGTTCTTGATGCATTCTGATGTCGATCTCTATATGGCTTTTCGGTTTCCGGTTGAACCAAATTCCAGTAGGGTTAGTGCCGCCCGGCCACTGGTTTCAATTCGGCATGAACTTCTCATGATATCTCAAATGAATCAATAAATTAAAGACGGGTAACCGCCGTCCATGGTGAGTTACCATCACAATCGAAAACTAAACTGAAAGGTACTTGCAAAATCTTTTCTGAAAAGGGAGAACAAATAATATATTTTTTCCAATAAGATAACTTAAATAAAGCTTAACCTATGATAGGATAATAAAACACAAGTTACACAAGAAACTTTTATGATAGCCCGATATATGCGGTGTGAGAGGGTTTGCAATATATTAATAAAACAAGAATATTAAAACTCGTCGGCAAAATACTATGCAAAGAATCAACTTGATTGGAAAATAAAAAATTTCACCCTCGCCAATAACAAATACACACCCATCATGTCCTTGAAAAACATCATAGACATATTAAAGGACTTTAGCAACTATTATTGACATCTTAGAACAAATGTCCAATAGGTTCCACTAGAATACTTTTAAAGTATATATTTTTTAAATGATCCATACTCTTCCTAAACCAAACCATATAAAGAGATCTAGAAACCATGACGAAACTGTTGAACAATAATACAATTAACTAGAGCATTTGAAAACTGGTTTATCAAGGGATGTTTAGAGTGTGTCAAGTAGTGGGAAAAAAGGGAGGTTTTCTAAGTAAAGCATAGGAAACAAAAAATGTGTTCAAAAAGGGTATACTCTGAGAGTTGGTGTTGGAAACAGAAAACCAGTTTTCTGCCTCTATAACTAGAATTTAGAAAAGTTGACTTAGAGTTCTCCAATTACAAAATGCCATGCACTTGATTGCAAAGAGAATATCATAAATATTAGTTGGTTATAGAATGTCTAGTAAACTTCATTACATATACAGAGGTGTCAATTACAACCCATTTACTTATGATTTAGTAGATTCAGGATACAATTTATCTCCAACGAACCAAAGAGGTCTACGGGAAATAGGTCAAGCGGTTTAAAGCATGTTGAAAGTCGCCATAAGTAGACATTTGTTACGAGATAAGAGATACGTATGTTTATATTTTGTGGAATTACATTGACTTTCCAACCGTATAACACTCTGTACTTTCACATAAACTACTTTCATCTTTGATCCATACAAACAAAACTTACACAACCGGTTTTTTTTTTTTTTTTATACTACAATTTTTTTTTAAAACTTATTATCAAGGTCAATTAATTGCCGTCTAGGTGTTATTAGGTCACCGACCTTGCTGATTTATGTAACTAAGTCAAACAAGTCAACGGCGGTCAAACTTGCCGAAAACCTTTTAATCTTGCCGGAAGTACCTAAAAGTTATCGTAAAGTTGTTTTGATCTCTTATAGTAACTGTTTAAATCTATTACAAGTTGTTTTAATAACACCTAAACTCGCCATAAATACACAAAACTTGCCAAAAATACCTCAGTTTTGCCATAAATGCCAATCCGATTAATCGTCAATTAATCCCGCCTAGACCGATTACAAGCTACAAGGTGGTCGACCGTCCGGCTAACGATTCACGATTTTTGCAACCTTTGTCTATAAAGAATGACATAAAGTGGCAAGTACATTACATTACTAGTTGTTTAACCCGCCCGATTGACGGGCTACTTTCATGATATGCCTTGTTTCATTATGTTGTGTATGATACGTTAAGTGTTTTAGTCTTTTGTATTTGCAATAGATTTTATTATTATATGTATAAAAACAAAAATTGTGTTAAGTTGTATAGTTTGTGTTGTAAGACAACGAGTATATCGGCCCGCACGATGGGTGAGCATCGTTGTTGTTGATTTCGAAATAGGTTGGCTAAAATGGGTCAAAATGAGGCATTCCGCTTGAAATTGGTAAAGTATACATAATAGTTTATCTTCAATCTTAGGAAATAGTTATTTTCCGGACATAAGAATAGCACCAATCCACAAAATCATTACTGAAATGCAGATTGATCATCAAACTTGTTCTTGTTCACTTCGAGCAATATGTGCTTCATGACTAACCCAGTAATTGGTTCCATCCGGCCCCGAAAGCTGAATCCTACATAATTTAAGAATGATTACATTAAACTTTGGCTGCAGTTTCCTGAAATTCACATATCAACTTCAAATTCCTTAAAGCAGTGAACATAAATGTTAAACTCAAGGGTTTCATTAGTTTGTCTACATAAATGGCTCAATTTGGGTTGTGCATCTCAAACTGGTCAAATCATACAAATTGGCTAAAAGCCTAAAAAGGGAATGTCGTTAAGTTTGCCTATTTCAAACTGTGATATCAATTACATGATTCACCCAAGCGTGTTTCAACCTGTTATTCAACAGCCCTTACTCACTCAACCTTGCCTTCCCTACATTTGAGTGAAAATAAAATCCTTAGTCGAATCTCAATTTCTTTCCACTTTTCAGAATAGAACGCGCAAATTCAGAAATGGTAAATGATGAAGAGGATTAGAAGCTATATGTGTCTTCAACCTAAGGTTTTATTCATTTTCCTCAAGTAATCGTCAAATTTAAAACATATATTTTTTTAATGTAATATGCAAATACTATTTCGTGAACAGCTGCTAATGTGCTTCTGGTAAACAAATAAGCAATCCAAAACACCCTCTTAGTCTCTTAGATATATCGCATAAATCATATTCACGCGCCTATCACACGAATGAAAATGCTAAAGCATTAACACAATCAACTGGTCGGTCCTTGGTCTTGTTGCGATATACATAGTAATTCATTGAGGCAAAAATCAGAATAGTTGTTGAATGAACTTACCTACTTCCAGGCTTTGCCAAACTGCCCTGTAATGTGGTTGTCCATTTGAGTATGAGATTTTCAGGTGTTGAATCCTTATCAGCCACAAAACAGCCTGCAACCTGTGGACACACATCGGCACATGGAGAATCTTAATGTTAGGTTTCTAATGTATCGTCACAATTCATTAGAGAATATGGTAACCATGAACGATAAACATGCCATCACACTCCTTTTGATATGTGTTTCTAAAAGTCGTTAATAAACGATTTGTCTAAAGCGTTTTTTAGTAAAGAGTTTTGCATATAGATTGTTTCTAACATGTAATTGCTGAAAAAAAATGGTTGCTGAAAAAAAGTATGTCAAAACAGCATATAGAAGCTGTAATCGCTGTTAAAAAACCGCAACAATAAATAATAACTACAAATTCAAAAGTGTAAAAGAAACACCTTTGTTGTCAACAAAGATGGAATCCGTGAACTGGTTGTGCACAATATTCTATATGCGACACATTTAAGAGATTAGTTTTCAAGATATGGAAAACTGCAAGAAAAGTAGATGTATTATTATTTATGCCGATATATGCAAGGTCGTTTTATAACCATTATTGCATATTACGAATTCTAACCTAAAAATCCAACTTGTTGTGTTAAAGATTAGAAGCGTAAGTAGCATATATATTCGTCCAGAAAGTAAATACAGTAATATCATTTGGAAGCAGATTACTTATGAATAAAGTGTATAAAGACTCGAATAAATAAGGAATATGGAAACTTTTTTAAAACATGGTTATAAATACATTTATAGTATTTGATAAAGCCAAATAATGAGACAATGAGTATAAGCTAATTAGTTTTTAATAAGCAATTAAATCTGGTTTTGCATAAAAAGTTTAGCAGGGAAATAGGCTATGCTTACTTGTGGTGATGCAATGGAGATAGGCAATCAGCTGGTTTGTTTTTGTGATTCGCTTGCCTTTCACTTCCTTTACACGGGTCTCCATTCCTATTAAATTTCCATCACTGCAAATTAAAAGGTATCATTAGCCGACAACGCCAGAAAAATAAATCATCCTAAAACTTACATTACGCCAATAATAAATTAACACGGTTCATGCATTTTGTAAACTTACTTTTACGAATTTGTTCCTACTGATGACATCTATTGACTCAAGCTAGCAGATGCTTCATATGTGTAATTAAAAACAAACATTCCAATCAAATGTAGTACAAATTCAACTTTAACTTCTATGCAAAAGATATGCTCTCTAATTGTTACCACTTACCAATACTAATTAAATCCATAAATTCGACATATATATTACCAAAAAAATTTCTAGCAGCTAGTGGGCCTAATCTCTTGGATTGGATCTTATTCATAACACAAAATCTTCTAAGCATAAGCTTAGCCAAACACCCGTTAAACACAATCAAAAGGAAACCAAAAAAATTTGCGTTAATCCTCTTCGTCTAAGCTCCTTACACTGCAATCTATCATTAATGCCTAACTCTCCTTATTGTAATTCGCTTCGTTTAGGCACATATTGACACTAAATAAAACCATAGTGAGAAACGCAACATTAAAAAATATCAATTCCACAATCAGAAAACTTTAAAAGAAACACATTATAATATTTAACTACAAAATTAGTATAACTATATCACCCATTTGACCCAACCTGGAACTCTCGCCAATCATATGTAAAATTTACATTAGTATAAACAACTCTTAAATCTGTAACATATTTAGTAATAAGTAGTTAGCATAAGGAGTGTTTGGGATTAGTATTTATAGAGTCTATATACACTGCGAGGCTTGGACCTGCTACTGTGGGACCACGCGGGACACTCGCCATGGCTGCAACCGCAATCAAAGTGAGGCTGCCCAACCAAGATACGGGTGTCCGTAAACCGTGTGTCACAAAACACAATCGCCGGAGATTATCGTCATCGCCTATAGTAAGAAAAATGCTGATTTCACATAGTGGCTGTAACCACAATGAGACGATGGTATGATCAGAAACATGGTCATTCACAAAGAGTTTTTGCTCTTTGTACAATAGTTATGATTCGCCAACAGTATTAAGTCAAGTAACTATGGCAACAGGAAGTCAGCGGTTATAAACCCATCACAACAATCATAACAACCATAGAAGCTTTCATCACAAACCCTCACGTGATGATTTTTTTATTTCTTATATTGAATAATCAATGCCCAAAGCACATGATCGCCCATAAAACCGGTTCGACCTTGGGTTCCGGTTTTGTTTTGGTTTTCAAAACAGTGGCTGAAAGTAACTGTCTCAAAAAGTGAATGAAACAACAAAAGAAGCGTCAGTAATCTCATTTAACCCATACCTAACATCAGCGGTTACAAACTTACAACAACTAAAGATGAGCAAAACATCATCTCGGAAACGCCAAAGTTGCCCCTTAACAGCCAAAGTTGCCCCCACTCAGTTTCATCGCAACATTACTAGGCCCCATTTTCAGGAAGAGATGTACAAAACTACAATACGGTCCCGTCTTACTTCTTTAATAATGTAGATCCAAAAGTACTTAGAGAGGACAAAAAAAATTATTTACGGTAGAAATTTCAAGGTCACATCATTTTGAGAGATTAATTATTTGACTTTTAAAGAGCCCTTCAAAGATGATAAGATAGGATAACCTTAGCAATTTGCGCAAAACACAAATCAAGCTTCAAAATCAATGTTGACCTACCACTCGGCTGGCGTGAGTCCCAACATATACAATCAAGTTCATATCAGGAAGCTATGTTCTGCTCTTTAGCCCAAATTGACATAGCTGATAGAGGAACAACAACAAGAAAGGGCCCACGAATTTGTTGCAAGTTCTGTTGGGACAAAGAAAAACGTAACTCAATCAGCCTCGTGAAGCAAATTGACAGATTTATATGACAAGAAATGTTAATAACTTGAAGGAAACCAAGCATATAAACTGAATGAACAGTTTTGCCAAAACCCAATTTCATTAGCCTATATGTACATTTCGTTCTATTTCTCCAATGATTTGGTTAGTGAGACCAGTTGTATATGAAACAAACATGTTGTGATGACCTACGGGAATTTGTACTAACACATAGATCCTAAAAGATTCGAGGCACTTGTATAAACCTGTTAATAATGTTAATTTCAAGTTATATAGCATAAACGAGATGACAATTAAAGAGATTCTTGAATATATTCTTAAATGTTCCATAACCTCCTCCACTCTAATAAAAAAAATACCATTTTTACTTTTAAGCAATACAAAATACCTTAAACATCGACCACAACCCTTAAGATTTGTAACAAATAGATGCATAAATACACAAAAACGCCTTCAACACACAAAACCCCTAAGTTTAATTTTTAAAAAAATACCAAATAAACACAAACCGTTTAAAGATTAAAAATACACACCTTGAAAATAGGAGAGGGAGATGACTCACCATGAGTAAAAATCGATAGACAAGGGATGACACCAGTGGTGATACGGTGGCAGACTTACAACTATTGTGAGATGAGGGGAAGCGGCGGTAGAAAAGTAGGTTGCCGGAGATTTTATAGTGGTGGTCAAGATGTCTCGTGTGTGGTTGAAAATACTTGAATAAAGTTTAAAAAGGATGAAAAAATACACCGACATAAATAATGTATAAAAATTTTATTGTTCAAGGTTGGTTAAAATTGTTAACCGGGATATATTACATGGAGCCGGGGTTTTTTCTTTCTAAATACAGGGCTCGATTGTTGTCTACAGAGGTGGAAGATAAAAATATTAATATATGGGATACATATATAAAGCCCGTTTCTTAATTAAACCGGGCTCACATGGGGGGCTCTATTCAATTTTCTGTAGTAGTGGCCCCTTACCAAAAATCAATTGGGGCGAGGCTAAATGGGCTCAGATAAGGACTGAATCGAGAAAAGGAGGATACACCCGCAATGGCTTCAAACCTAATAGGTTTCCCCGCCAAAGTGCAGATAATCTCATCACAGCCAAAGTTAACCCGAACCACTTAAACCGAAAGCTATACGATCCACAACATCATTCGATTATATCGTGAACATTTGCCAACTTTTTTTCTTGTTGGCATCTATTCAAAGTGCCATGTGGCTCATATAAGGAACGAATCAAGGAAAAGAGGGTACACCCGCCTTGGCTGCAAACCTAATAGGTTGCCCCGCCAAAGTACATAAACTCACAGGTTAAACTGCACCGAGTCAGTTTCGTGACAACATTTTTGTAACAAACACAACCCACACAAACATTTACTCGGCCCGCCAACATAAACCATTTCTGGAACACGTGCCAGTAAAAAATGCAAACCACAAACAACCATAACTTTCAAATTCACCCGCTATAGCAAGCTGAAGCAAATGCAAGGCGGCATGAGCAAAACATCAACAAAGTATGTTTAGACAGGCTAACAACGTATTAAAGAGGACACATCCGCCTATAATCGTAATATCCCGGCCTGCCAAAGCACCGATAATCTCAACTTTAATCGAAGCCATCACATCAAAATTTCACAATCAATACCCTAACAAAACACCAAAATACATATAAGAAATCAATGTTCCGCATAAGGAGTGATAAAGGCAATTCCAAACACCGCTTAAGTTCATCCTTAGACACATCTAAAGCCATTATCAAACTCCATAACTAAACCACACAATTCGAATGTTTGATTAAGGTAAAATTAAGGTTGTACATACCAGTTTTAGAGTTGAAGCTAGCATGGCCGGAAACCCAAATAGTTAAGGGAGTTTGAAGACTGCATGTGTTTTTGTGTAAAACAAATCCACATAACCTTGAAGAAGAAGAAGTTATGACACCTTGAGAGGGTCGCTAAACACGTGTATGAGAAGGATGATGAAGGTGGGATAAGGAGAGGGTAACACCGGTGAGAGAGAGAAGAAGTGGAACTAGGAACTATGTAAAAACGGGGAGTCGGGTTGGTTCACCAGGTTTATAATAAAAATTGCTTTTAAGAGATAAGTTTGATCCGGGTTTCACCATAACGCATGAATAAGATCCGAGTTTATAATAAAAAATGCCAAAGAGTCCTAACAATTGTATTTATCTAAAATAATAATAACAAGGTTTTTAACCCACGCTCCGCTGCGGAGCGCGGGGAAATATTATATTGATAAAAGGGTTGAGTGATATTATATTGATAAAAGGGTTGAGTTTGATTACAGGATTCCTATCTATTTATAATGAATGAATCGGTGTGATGTTTCTGAAGGGATATGATGGTTCTGTTAAACCAAGCGACATGCCCTTTCATCTTTAACCGAATATAACAGCTAATCCTAACAAACTCGGGTCTATCTATTTGGTTCCTTGGCCTGTGGCCCAAACCTGTAAAAAAACATAGGTTTTTATCTAATTAAACAAAGATTAATTGGATTATAAGTCCAACATATTCCCTCCTAATCTATTAATCTTTGTGTCTTCCTGTTTTTGATGCCTTCTGATGTCGATCTCTATATGGCTTTTCGGTTTCTAGTTGAACCAAATTCCAACAGGGTTAGTGCCGCCATCTTGGTTTCAATTTTCGGCCTGACTTCTCATGATATCTCAAATGATCACGATTTTGAGCGGGTTAACGCCGTCATGGTTTGGTTACCACAATCGAAACTAAAACTGCAAAAAGTCTCCAACCAATCTTGATATCTTCGTGGCTCTTGGTTTGCTTGGGCAAAGATTTTGACAATCTTTACATGCATGCGTAATCTTCTTTCATTCTCTTCATTCATAGCCTTGACCCCATCTTTCTCTAGTTTCCCACATCTTTGTGTGGGTCTTCGGTTTTGGTATGTATCTTGCCTTCATCAATCATCTTGGTTGATACTACATACGGGTTCTTCCATGAACCGGGGTTTAAAAGGCTGTTGTAGTAAACCGACAATATCTAAAAATTCTTTATATCTGGGCAAACCATAGCCAGTTCTTTCTTTCTCTTTTCTTTAATTCGGTGGCATCATGGTTGTGTCTTCTTTAAAAGAAAATGCTGGTTTGATTCTTGAATGATGGATAAACATGAATTGTTGTGTTGTTTGATCCCTTGGGCTCTGATACCATGTTGAGAATTCTCAGGTTCTGAAGTTGGAGGGTTTCCAGGATCGATCTTGATCAAACAAGCATCATGCCAATAATCATCATACAAGAATAAAAAACAAAGAAGATGGGTTGAACCCTAATGAATCTGATATTATATTGATAAAAGGGTTGAGTTTGATTACAGGATTCCTATCTATTTATAATGAATGAATCGGTGTGATGTTTGTGAAGGGATGTGATGGTTCTGTTAAACCAAGCGACATGCCCTTTCATCTTTAACCGAATATAACTGCTAATCCTAACAAACTCGGGTCTATCTATTGGGTTCCTTGGCCTGTGGCCCAAACCTGTAAAAAAACACAGGTTTTTATCTAATTATACAAAGATTAATTGGATTATAAGTCCAACATATTCCCTCCTAATCTATTAATCTTTGTGTCTTCCTGTTCTTGATGCCTTCTGATGTCGATCTCTATATGGCTTTTCGGTTTCTAGTTGAACCAAATTCCAGCAGGGTTAGTGCCACCATCTTGGTTTCAATTTTTGGCCTGACTTCTCATGATATCTCAAATGATCACGATTTTGAGCGGGTTAACGCCGTCATGGTTTGGTTACCACAATCGAAAACTGAAACTGCAAAAAGTCCCCAACCAATCTTGATATCTTCATGGCTCTTGGTTTGCTTGGGCAAAGATTTTGAAAATCTTTACATGCATGCGCAATCTTCTTTCATTCTCTTCATTCATAGCCTTGTCCCCATCTTTCTCTAGTTCCCCACATCTTTGTGTGGGTCTTCGGTTTTAGTATGTATCTTGCCTTCATCAATCATCTTGGTTGATACTACATACGGGTTCTTCCATGAACCGGGGTTTAAAAGGATGTTGTAGTAAAACTACAATATCTAAAAATTCTTTATATCTGGGCAAACCATAGCCAGTTCTTTCTTTCTCTTTTCTTTAATTCGGTGGCATCATGGTTGTGTCTTCTTTAAAAGAAAACTCAGGTTTGATTCTTGAATGTTGGATAAACATGAATTGTTGTGTTGTTTGATCCCTTGGGCTCTGATACCATGTTGAGAATTCTCAGGTTCTGAAGTTGGAGGGTTTCCAGGATCGATCTTGATCAAACAAGCATCATGCCAATAATCATCATACAAGAATAAAAAACGAAGAAGATGGGTTGAACCCTAATGAATCTGATATTATATTGATAAAAGGGTTGAGTTTGATTACCGGATTCCTATCTATTTATAATGAATGAATCGGTGTGATGTTTGTGAAGGGATGTGATGGTTCTGTTAAACCAAGCGACATGCCCTTTCATCTTTAACCGAATATAACTGCTAATCCTAACAAACTCGGGTCTATCTATTGGGTTCCTTGGCCTGTGGCCCACACCTGTAAAAAAACACAGGTTTTTATCTAATTATACAAAGATTAATTGGATTATAAGTCCAACATATTCCCCCCTAATCTATTAATCTTTGTGTCTTCTTGTTCTTGATGCATTCTGATGTCGATCTCTATATGGCTTTTCGGTTTCTGGTTGAACCAAATTCCAGTAGGGTTAGTGCCGCCATCTTGGTTTCAATTTTCGGCCTGACTTCTCATGATATCTCAAATGATCATGATTTTAAGCGGGTTAACGCCGTCATGGTGGAGTTACCACAATCGAAAACTAAAACTGTAAAAAGTCTCCAACCAATCTTGATATCTTCGTGGCTCTTGGTTTCCTTGGGCAAAGATTTTGACAATCTTTACAAGCATGCGCAATCTTCTTTCCTTCTCTTCATTCATAGCCTTGTCCCTATCTCTCTCTAGTTTCCCACATCTTTGTGTGGGTCTTCGGTTTTGGTATGTATCTTGCCTTCATCAATCATCTTGGTTGATACTACATACGGGTTCTTCCATGAACCGGGGTTTAAAAGGCTGTTGTAGTAAAACTATAATATCTAAAAATTCTTTATATCTGGGCAAACCATAGCCAGTTCTTTCTTTCTCTTTTCTTTAATTCGGTGGCATCATGGTTGTGTCTTCTTTAAAAGAAAACTCAGGTTTGATTCTTGAATGATGGATAAACATGAATTGTTGTGTTGATTGATCCCTTAGGCTCTGATACCATGTTGAGAATTCTCAGGTTCTGAAGTTGGAGGGTTTCCAGGATCGATCTTGATCAAACAAGCATCATGCCAATAATCATCATACAAGAATAAAAAACAAAGAAGATGGGTTGAACCCTAATGAATCTGATATTAAATTGATAAAAGGGTTGAGTTTGATTACCGGATTCCTATCTATTTATAATGAATGAATCGGTGTGATGTTTGTGAAGGGATGTGATGGTTCTGTTAAACCAAGCGACATGCCCTTTCATCTTTAACCGAATATAACTGCTAATCCTAACAAACTCGGGTCTATCTATTGGGTTCCTTGGCCTGTGGCTCAAACCTATAGAAAAACACACGTTTTTATATAATTATACGAAGATTAATTGGATTATAAGTCCAACTTATTCCCCCCTAATCTATTAATCTTTGTGTCTTCCTGTTCTTGATGCCTTCTGATGTCGATCTCTATATGGCTTTTCGGTTTCTAGTTGAACCAAATTCCAGCAGGGTTAGTGCCGCCATCTTGGTTTCAATTTTCGGCATGACTTCTCATGATATCTCAAATGTTCACGATTTTGAGCGGGTTAACGCCGTCATGGTGGGGTTACCACAATCAAAAACTAAAACTGCAAAAAGTCTCCAACCAATCTTGATATCTTCATGGCTCTTGGTTTGCTTGGGCAAAGATTTTGACAATCTTTACATGCATGCGTAATCTTCTTTCATTCTCTTCATTCATAGCCTTGACCCCATCTTTGTCTAGTTTCCCACATCTTTGTGTGGGTCTTCGGTTTTGGTATGTATCTTGCCTTCATCAATCATCTTGGTTGATACTACATACGGGTTCTTCCATGAACCGGGGTTTAAAAGGCTGTTGTAGTAAACCGACAATATCTAAAAATTCTTTATATCTGGGCAAACCATAGCCAGTTCTTTCTTTCTCTTTTCTTTAATTCGGTGGCATCATGGTTGTGTCTTCTTTAAAAGAAAACGCTGGTTTGATTCTTGAATGATGGATAAACATTAATTGTTGTGTTGTTTGATCCCTTGGGCTCTGATACCATGTTGAGAATTCTGAGGTTCTGAAGTTGAAGGGTTTCAAGGATCGATCTTGATCAAACAAGCATCATGCCAATAATCATCATACAAGAATAAAAAACAAAGAAGATGGGTTAGACCCTAATAAATCTGATATTATATTGATAAAAGGGTTGAGTTTGATTACAGGATTTCTATCTATTTATAATGAATGAATCGGTGTGATGTTTGTGAAGGGATGTGATGGTTCTGTTAAACCAAGCGACATGCCCTTTCATCTTTAACCGAATATAACTGCTAATCCTAACAAACTCGGGTCAATCTATTGGGTTCCTTGGCCTGTGGCCCAAACCTGTAAAAAAACACAAGTTTTTATCTATTAATCTTTGTGTCTTCCTGTTCTTGATGCCTTCTGATGTCGATCTCTATATGGCTTTTCAGTTTCTAGTTGAACCAAATTCCAGCAGGGTTAGTGCGGCCATCTTGGTTTCTATTTTCGGCCAGACTTCTCATGATATCTCAAATGATTACGATTTTGAGCGGGTTAACGCCGTCATGGTGGGGTTACCACAATCGAAAACTAAAACTGCAAAAAGTCTCCAACCAATCTTGATATCTTCATGGCTCTTGGTTTGCTTAGGCAAATATTTTGACAATCTTTACATGCATGCGCAATCTTCTTTCATTCTCTTCATTCATAGCCTTGTCCCCATCTTTCTCTAGATTCCCACATCTTTGTGTGGGTCTTCGGTTTTGGTATGTATCTTGCCTTCATCAATCATCTTGGTTGATACTACATACGGGTTCTTCCATGAACCGGGGTTTAAAAGGCTGTTGTAGTAAATCTACAATATCTAAAAATTCTTTATATCTGGGCAAACCATAGCCATTTCTTTCTTTCTCTTAT
>BQNB010029491.1:27861-55691 GCA_026074375.1 Tanacetum coccineum | reverse complement strand
ATTTGATCCTTTATTTGCTTCCGCTATTCTATGCTTTGATGTTATGGTTTAATATAATTGTTATGAAAGTTTAAAACCTTCAGTATTGTGATTTGAAAGCCATCAGCAAATAACCACCATTTTTGATGAGCTCCTTTAGTCATTATCATCAATGTAATACTGACATCCTCAGGTTATGGCAGTTCAGTTGGATTATGATACCTCTCTGTTCTCTATTCACCAAACTGCCTAATGCATCAAGTTTATACTTTATAATAGAATCAAGTATATTAAATTTTTAATTCCCTGAAGACCCAACTTCTGCCAGGGTGCAGAAATGTCTGTTCTTACGAAATACCCAAGCGGTAACTCTATCATCTTAACAGACCAAACCACATACAGAGTTATCTTTTTATCCGATAATTATGTATGTTGACTATTCGTGTTTGAGTACAATCTTACAAAAATAAACAGTTAATTAACCCGCCCACGCCATACAAACCATATTTCAGTTTTTTTTGCAACACGAATTATCACAATCGTTTCAATCTTTGGTTTCATAAAAGTAAAAGCTTTATCACAATCTTTCCAATCTTTGGTTTCATAAAAGTAGAAGCTATCGCAACTACTCATTTCTATAACCGCCAACTGAGAGATCATAACCAAAAAATAGCTACCCAGAACACATTTTCAAGACCTTTCAGACATTCATAAGCTTAGCAACGCAAATCAATGGGTAAATTACTTGTTTTCACAACTGGAATAGATCAAAACCGCCCATATTAGACTCCAAAATCCTGTTATTGTAGTGTCAGAACATGTGTAAACTAGAAATCTTTGTATTTGTGCATTTTACTTGTATTCCATGGCAAGTCGTTAGGTTTTTTGAGAATCTTTGAAAATTATCAGTTAGTATTATGTTGTTGCCGATATTATCTGTTACTTCTGGACACAGTAATATACGCCGGTTTTAGTAAAAAAAGATATTGATGTCCATTCTATCCTAAATCAGAAATTGAAATTAAAATTAATGATAATTTGACCTTTACAACAAAGTTCGCTCTTTTTCAGGATTTATAGGCCAACGAAGTATATTTTCCCCAAATTACCTTTTCTTTGGAAAATTCAAGTATGTCTCATAATAGTATGAACATGGAGCTTAAAAGCTATGCTCAGAAGAGTAAGCATAGTGTGCATAGTGCTTAACACAGCTATGGTCACATCAGAAAAATAAGAACTAAAATAAAAAACCTGTGTTAAAAAATAAAGAACTAAAAACAAATTCAGCATTCAAAAACATACTAAAATTCAACATTCCTAAAAAGTCCAATACGAGAATCCTTAAAAAAAATCAAAATTGCATACACGAAGCAATATTTCAAAGCACTAACATAAGCCCTCAAGAACAGAAGCGGCCACACACTTTAGAGAGGCAACCTTCTAAAATGTTAACAACAAAAAATACTTTTGGCGCATCGGTGAACCTTCAGGACAAACACTGAAAGCGTATTGATAAACATGAAAGAAGAACAACGGCCATGTCTTAGCTAGGTATGCCTCTAATGTTATTGAATCAGTCCCCGGGGGAATTTCTCCAAGGTGGTCGAGCGAGTTACGGGTAATTTTAATGAGGTCTTTCATCATGTTCGTATTATAATCATGTGTTTTTCCATCTTTTGTGACCTTCATCGAACCGAACCACTTCATGTCGACCTTGATACTCCGATCTCCGCTAAAAACCAAATTGTTATTTGATTCCAGTTTTTTGGTATCCAGATCAACCAGGAGATCAAAAGTGTCTCTTATCATATCAGTTTTCTTCTCGGCCTCCCAAAAATAGGGCATAGCTAACACTGCTTCGAGATCAACACTGGACATCAAGAACAAACTAAAATCAAAATAATAGTCACAGATGAGTTAAATTCTGTCATATATCATGCAATTCCTAATTGGCTGATTTCTATATAAGTTGAAGCCATGATTAAACCTTTGACAACTGATTGGAGGCTGGTCCTACAACTAATTACCAATCTCTATTTTTGTAAATCCACTTTATGTTCAACCTTAATAAAAATGTGTTCCTCCTAAACACCTACTGATCTTATCAATTGGGGGTGTAATGGAGGGATGCATCCTCTTTCTTGGTCGACCGACATGAAGACCACCCATCATACTTAGGGTCTTAGTTTTTGATACCATTATAATTATTACAAACTATTTTCATGCTAAAACTGAATCATATGCTATAAAACAGCAACAAGCAAGAAGCTCGCAAAAGAAAGAGAGCTGTAATTTTTATTAGCTCTTGCATTATATTTTTCATTAAGCTTTTTCCATGCATGTGACCGATCATGACATTTTGACAACGTTAATAACCAATATTTCCTATAACGCATATCGCTATTGATTGTTATACCATATAATGATCACTTGTTATCACTGTTTTAACAATGTAATGATCACATACATGGAAAATAGCTAAGTTATCTTCAAATAACAAAAAAACTTATATTAAATACTTTCTTGTTTAGGCCCATGTGTACACGCGGGCCTAAATCTAGTTCTTTAAATGATAGATTTTGTATTATGAAGCATTACACTTTTAATAGAGTTTCATACCTGTTCTTAGTGTCCATAAGAAAAGTAACAACTTGCGAGTATTCAGAACGCAAAGTTGATAAACCAGAATTTACTAAATCCTCATAGTACCCATGCCTGTTGTACTTAAACTCATAGGCACCAAGTCTCATTATGTATAGAAGCGTTTCCCCTAAATCACGTATCTCTGACTTGTACGGGAGTGTGCCTCTATAATCTATTACAATTAACAAAATGACGCAGTTAGCAAACGTTACGTCAAGAATAATAATGTCATCAGGTTGCCTATGATTTTTCAATTAATCGTACCTACTAGGGGATCTTCAGTTTCAAGTTTTTGACTGCTGCCTAGTCCGCACAATTTGATTTCATAGCCTCAAAAAGTCTTTTGTACAAGAACATTCCAAGGATTCAAGTTCCTATGCAGAATTTCTTTAAAATTATAGAGCTCATAAACTGCAAGAACCAGACCTCTACAAAAATAAACACACAATATCACGATATTATATAAGTAAATGTGTTTACACGTAAAGACGTACCTCATTAGATTTACTAGTTCACGCTCGTTCTTGAAAACTCCCATGACATCCTTTTTGAAAACAGCCTCCAAATTTCCCATGCACACTGGAAAAGCCAAGTAGTGGCATTCGTCGAAACTCTCAGCAATTTCAAGTCTCACAACCCCATTCAAATCATGACATCGTCGGTAGAATTCTAAAGTGTCGTAGTAATCATTATCTTTGTCTTTTAAAACCTTTTTCACGACGACTTCATGTGTTTCAAATGTTCCTCGAAAAAAGGATGTTTTCTTGATTTTTTCACTTGATTCAGGTTCATATTCTATGTCAAATTTTCCCGTTAGCTTAATCGTTTTAAGACGACTACCATTTTCCGAAAGATCTTGTATATCTGACCGGTGCCTTTCTTGATAGCCCGGGCCCAATGTTTTACTTGCAGGATGTTGATATACAAGATCTTTCGGAAAATGGTAGTCTTCTTAAAGCGATTAAGCTAACAAGAAAATTTGACATAGAATATGAACCTGAATCAAGTGAAAAAATCAAGAAAACATCCTTTTTCCGAGGAACATTTGAAACACATGAAGTAGTCATGAAAAAGGTTTTAAAAGACAAAGATAATGATTACTCCGAGACTTTAGAATTCTACCGACAATGTCATGATTTGAATGGGGTTGTGAGACTTGAAATTGCTGAGAGTTTCAACGAATGCCACTACTTGGCTTTTCCTGTGTGCATGGGAAATTTGGAGGCTGTTTTCAGAAAGGTTGTCATGGGAGTTTTCAAGAACGAGCGTGAACTTGTAAATCTAATGAGGTACATCTTTAGGTGTAAAAACATTTTCTTTTTGCTTATAGTTATATAGTATCGTGATATTGTGTGTTTATTTTTGTAGAGGTCTGGTTCTTGCGGTTTATGAGCTCCATAATTTTAAAGAAGTTCTGCATAGGAACTTGAATCCTTGGAATGTTCTTGTTCAAAAGACTTATCGAGGCTATGAAATAAAATTGTGCGGACTCAGGAAAACAGGCGATAATCACTTGAAGCTTGAGTTCCAAACCTTAGTGGGTACGTTGAATTGTAATAATCTCAGAATGGCAATCGTGTTCGGGTTCGATGACATTATTATTCCTGATGTACAGGTTGCTAACTGCGTCATTTTGTTAATTGTAATAGATTATAGAGGCACAATCCCGTACAAGTCAGAGATGCGTGATTTAGGGGAAACCCTTCTATACATAATAAGACTTGGTGCCTATGAGTTTAAGGACAAGGGGCCTGGGTACTATGAGGAGTTAGTAAATTCTGGTTATGTTTTTCCGCGGGGAACAAGTATTCAAGGTTTATCAACTTTGCGTTCAGAATACTCACACGTTGTTAATTTTCTTATGGATACTAAGAACAGGTATGAAGCTTCTATTCAAAGTGTAATGCTTTATATTACAAAATCCATTATATAAAGAACCAGATTTAGGCCCACGTGTACACATAGGCCTAAACAAGAAACTATTTAATATAAGTTTTTTGGTTATTTAAAGATAACTTAGCTATTTTCCAAGTATGTGATCATTACATTGTTAAAACGGTGATAACAAATGTTCATTATAGGGTATAACAATCAATAGCGATATGCGTTATACGAAATATTGGTTATTAACGTTGTAAATATGTCATGATTGGTCACATGCATGGAAAAAGCTTAATCATTAGGAAAATCTAATGTAATAGCTAATAAAATTACAACTCTCTTTCTTTTGACATAATTTAACTCATCTGTGACTGTTATTTTGATTTTAGTTTGTTCTTGATGTCCAGTGTTGATCTCGAAGCAGTGTTAGCTTTGCCCTATTTTTGGGAGGCTGAGAAGAAAATGGATTTGATAAGAGCCACTTGTGATCTCCTGCTTGATCTAGCTACCAAAAAACTAGAATCAAATAACACCATGGTTTTTAGCGGAGATTGGAGTATCAAGGTCAACAAGGATTGGTTCGATTCGATGAAGGTCACAAAAGATGGAATAACACATGATTATAAAACGGACACGATGAGAGACCTCATTAAAATTACCCGTAACTCGATCAACCACTCGGGAAAAATTCCCCTGGGGACTGATCGAATAACATTAGAGGCATACCTAGCTAAGACATGGCCGTTGTTCTTCTTTCATGTTTATCAATACGCTTTCAGTGTTTGTCCCGAAGGTTCCCCCACGCGCCAAAAGTATTTTCCGTAGTTAACACCTTAGAAGGTTGCCTCTCTAAAGTGTGGTCGCTTCTGTTCTTGGGTTATGTTACAGCATTGAAATATTGTTTGGTGTATCGAATTTTGAACTTTTTTTAAGGATACTTGTATTGGATTTGTTTAGGAATGTTGAATTTTAGTATGTTTTTGAATGCTGGATTTCTTTTAGTTCTTTTTTTTTTGAACACAGGATTTTTATTTTAGTTCATGAACATATTTTTCTGCTGTGACCATAGCTGTGTTAAGCACTATGCACACTATGCTTACTCTTCTGTGCATAGCTTTTAAGCTCCATGTTCATACTATTATGAGACATACTTGAATTTTCCCAAGAAAAGGTAATTTTGGGGAAATATACTTGGTTGGCCTATAAATCCTGAAAAAGGGTGAACTTTGTTGTAAAGGTCAAATTATCATTAATTTTACTTTCAATTTCTGATTTAGGATAGAATGGACATCAATGTTTTTTTACTAAAACCGGCGTATATAATTGTGTCCAGAAGTAACAGATAATATTGGCAAAAATATAATACTAACTGATAATTTTTAAATTTTCAAAGATTCTCAAAAAACCTAACGACTTGCCATGGAACACAAGTAAAATGCACAAATACAAAGATTTCTAGTTTAGACATGTTCTGACACTACAATAACAGGATTTTGGAGTCTAATATGGGCGGTTTTGATCTGTTCCAGTTATGAAAACAAGTAATTTACCCATTGATTAGCGTTGCTAAGCTTATGAATGTCTAAAAGGTCTTGAAAATGTGTTCTGCGTAGCTATTTTTTGGTTATGATCTTTTAGCTGGCGGTTATAGAAAAGAGTATATTTTGTTGCGATAGCTTCTACTTTTGTAAAACCAAAGATTGAAAAGATTGTAATAAAGCTTTTACTTTTATGAAACCAAAGATTGAAACGATTGTGATAATTCGTGTTGCAACAAAAACTAAAATATGGTTTGTATGTCGTGGGCGGGTCAATTAACTGTTTATTTTTGTAAGATTGTACTCAAACACGAACAATCAACATACATAATTATCGGGTATTAAGATAACTCTGTATGTGGTTTGGTCTAGAACTGAGTTCCATGTTTGTTAACTGAGAGATAAATAATTGACGCCTTTATGCATTACTGTGTTGTCTTACCCCGATATACGCCCAAAGTGTCGTGTCTTGGTATAATTTTATAGCTCAATGGTCTGGTTACCTGACCGTCACAACGAGCATGTACAGCATGAAGCTCTGACATTTAGCGACTTAAGTCTTGTTTTGTTGCTGACCTTGAAGTGACACATGGTTAAGTCTAGAGCTTCAGTAGGTTCTTGAAAATGTGGACCGGCTAGGTACAAACAGTTATAGTTTCTTTGGCACTTGAAAAGTAGTTTTTACAATATATGAGTTGAAATTGACACCTCTAACACTAGATATAGAATGCATTGAGAGATGGATGAAATGAGATGCTTGACTCTAGGTTCAAAATCTAGACGACAGAAATGTATCAAATATAAGTCTATCAAAATCTTGATTCTTTATGAAACTTAGTAACTTAAGAACAATCCGTCTAACCAATCTGCCTGATCTGGCATAAGTGATGGATGTCATGAATGCATTGGGTGATGATATGACTAAATGGAGTTCATCAGAAATAGTGGTGGTGGTTGTTTGATGCTGGTGCATAATATATAGCACCAACGGTGGTTGTTGATGGTGGCGCTAGCCACACGGCATGATGCAATGGTTGAATGCTGATACAATTGCTTGCATTTTGACAAGCATATTTGGATCTTCAATTTGCTTGGATCAGATGTGCTCGTAAACTTCTTTCTTTCTCCTGTATCATACAGAACATGAAATCTTAAAAATTAGTAAAAATGTGTTAATTCATATAAACAATTTGCGCTGTATAAATGTTAGAGCTTATAAAATTTGTCGAGGTAATTGCTCACCTTAGCGACTCAACGTTACTCATCCACGTTTGCAGCTCTTCCAAACATTCTTTTTCTTGTTTGGCAATAATTGAAAGCTCGGTTAACATAGAACATGACTTCTCAGCCTGATTCAAAAAGTCACGTTATAAAGTTGTACTTAATCAAATAACTTACCTGATCAGATAGCTTTGTAATCGTGAAATTCATATTTTCCAAGAGTGTCGTGTCAGAGTTCATGCCCTTATGAACTGCTAGAACATCTCCTATGTCCAATCAATATGATTAGTTTGAATTGTGCAGTTGTGCTACTATAGTAGGGTAAAGGCTATAGAATACCAACGTACTTTCCAAAATTTACCGTAATGAACAACTTACTTTTTTATTATCGATACCACAAAATTTATGATTAAATGGGATTAGAGGTAGGTTAAAATACCTTTGAATCATGGACAACGGGACATTGAGCGCTTGCACATGATATATTTCTCTAACCACTAGGGCCAACAGATTTCAAAGTTTTTTTATTAGCCTCCCATCTTGGACAATTATTTTTTTCTTCAAAGCAAGAATAACTGCGAGTTCAGAATATGATACATCTTGAAGTCATTTTCGAGCTTTTGTACTTCCATTCGCTTTGCCACATTTGAATTTCTTAGAGCGAGTATCTTGAGCCATGCGTTGAATGCCTTCTTCTGAAAAAACATAACTGAAGTCAAAGATATTGAAATAGCAAGTACTTAAATCTGCTTTCCATCACTTATATGTATGGAACTTAACGACATCAAACCTCTACGAAAATTAGCTTACAAACCTAAAAGACTTAGCTAAAAGTGGTAAATAGTATCACTTTTTAACCATGTTATAGACTTTTCACTATGAAATCCAGAATATCTCTTTTAGTATTTACCTTCTTTGCCAATGTTTTGTAAATTGGACATGGCCGGTTTCAGCATTGAGAATTTGCAAACCGCATTGCCAACAATCCGGTTATTCATCAATCTATATATAGCAATGTCTATCGCTTTTCTGATAATGCCCTGTCTTTTTCTTGCTAAAGTACTTCAACACTCCCACTAATGCCACCAGTTGCTCTCGCTCTCCGCCGTTCCTTGCCCACCAAGACTAGGACCAGGACTAGCTGGCGGCAACGTTGGCACTGGGGATGATGGATAAGGTTGCAACTCGCCCTGGGGACAAAGCCCATGCAGAAGGAGAAGTTGGTTTTCGTCTTGGCAATGACATAACCCTGCCACTAACATCTTGTCCCACTTTCTTCTTTGAGGTTGGACTAGTAAGCCTAGTGTTGATACTCATAGGAATCAAGAAACTGTTAGCTTCAGCTTCGTTGTAGCTTCTTGTTTTCGTGATGGATATGGAACGCGATTTAGTGACTTTGTTTGAAGCGGATAGTGGAGATGTGTTTGGATTTTCGCTATTGCTTCGAACCAAACGTGGTAAAGGTTGTTTCGCAGTCACTGCGTGGAGACTTTATCGATTGCCGGAACCAACGAAGAGGATGATCCATTTTTCTAAGTGTTTGTTGATGGCTGACTTGGAAAATTTGTTGTCTAAATTGTGTTGCAAAAAACAAGGTTCTGTAGTTGTGGTATTGATTTAGTTGTGTTCAAGTGGTTTATGTTGCTTTGCTATGGAAGTCAACCTTTTGACTTAATTTGCGCTATATGTTATATGTTGAGGGCACGTTTGGTATATAAGTATTGTGGCCAACCATTGACTTAGAACACAATGTTGAGACTTGAGAGCATGTAACCTTTGTGCATACAAAAGAGACCATATAAAATTTCATCTTCTATATTATTTTTTCTTTTGGATGACGACTAATTCGTAAAGTTTCAACTTTATACAACACCAAACTAAGTAAAACCTTTTTTTTTTCTAAAAAAAGGTTTGAATTATAAAATTGTTTACGTCTAGCAAAAATTGAACTCAAAACGTAACACCTCTACTACAAAAGAAAGTTTAGTTGGGGAAAAATATCCCATTTTTTTAAGAAAATTTTCATTTGAGAATAAATAAACTAAAAACTTGTTCAGTCGCGCTTTTTTCTAATATTTTTCAACAAAAAGGAAATTCTTATTTTTCTAATTTTAAATAGAAAAACAGAAAATCACATTTTACTATTCTTCATTTATAAAAGAAAAAATACAACTCCTATCGAAACAAGTTTTCAAAATTCTCAACTATTCTCTAGAGAAAAAAAACCATTTCCTTCTTTAGAAATTTAGAAATTGAAAAATATGAAATTTTTTCTACAACTAAACACCACCTTAGATTCCAAAACAAAAAATTACCTTTTAGTTAGTGAAAAATATTCCTATTTTTCAAAATCTAATTTCCTAGAGAAGAGAATTGTTTTTCTTTTTTAGAAAAGAGTTGAGATTTTTGAAAAACCGTTTAGTTAGAGTTACATTTTTACTTTTTATTGAGAAGAAATGAGAAAGAAAAAAGTGAGAATGATAAATTGGGCTTTTCAATTTTTTTTTTAAAATGTTGAAAAAAGTGAGAATGAGAATTCCATTTTTTTGAAAATTGTTCAAAAAAAAGCGACTAAACGGATTTTCAATATTTTCTTTTTCACATGAAAATTTTCCTGTATTTTTCGCCAACTAAACGGCCCCTTAGACCTTAGTGTAGTCTCGTAGATTTTGATGACCCCGTGCCATTACCAAACAAAGGCCTCATTAAACACAAAAAAATTACATATGTATTAGTAGTGCATGAATTAAGGTGCGTTTGATTCAAATAAATTGAAAAAAGAAATGCAAAGATTATATTAAAGAATGTAATGAGAGTATTTTATTGGTTAAATATATTTAAAGAATGAAAAGTATAAAACATTCTTTTAACCTCGTTTTAGATAAAAAAAAAATAGTTTATATCAAATAAAATAAGGACAACTAACACCGAGCACCACTAGAGGTCCAAATTCTAACCGGTTTTTTTAAAAACCGGTATAAAAAACCGTAACCGATTTTTTAAAAAACCAGTTTTTTTTTAACCGGTTCGGTTAAATATAACCGAACCGTTTAGACCGGTTTTTGGTTTTTTTACAATACCGGTTTTAAAACCGGGTTTTAAAAAAAACGGTTAAAAACGGTTTTTTAATTTTTTTTTTTACATTTTTTTTTATAACCGTTAATAGTTTTTAAAAAAAACCCGGTTTTAACCGGTTAAAAAAACCGGTCAACATGGAAGTCAAACTAGCCGTTACATTTTAAAAAAAAAAACCGGTTTTAACCGGTTTTTTTGGGTTTTTTTTTAAAATCACAACGGCTACTAGCCGTTTATACCCGTTTTTTTTTTTTTGTATTTTTTTAGTATGTTTCCGGTGCAAATAAAAAGTTATGATTGTATTTGTTTAGTATGTTTCCGGTGTATTGTTTAATTAAATGTTTGATAATTAACAAGTTTATTAAATAAATGTTCGAAGTTTTAAATTCCGAAAAAAACCGAACCGGTATAAAAACCGATTCCGAACATTTATAACCGAAAAAAACCGATTTCGGAAAAACCAAAAAAACCGAAACCGGTTATTAGAAAAACCGGTTTTTTTAAAACCGGTTTTCTAAAAACAGGAAACCGGTTTTAACCGATTTTTTTGCAGCACTAATCACGCCTAACAAGATCCTAACCCTAATATCCTCACCGTCGTATCCTAAAACAACCCTACGATCAGTTTTGTTCCTCCCTTTTTGGTGTTGGTGATATGTGCTAAGGTCACAAATCCACACCCTTATTAAGTTTTCATTTGCAGTTGTGCTCCGGTCACGACTTGTGTTAACTGGTTCAATTCGTGCTTAGGTCGCGAGTTGTTTTGTTTGTTTCGAGTGTGTCTCCAAACAGTCTTGCTAGACACTCTATTTTTTGGTTGTTCGTGCAAAGGTCATGAGCCGTTATCTTCGTATTGTTTTGTTATCAGTTTTAGTCAACTACAAAACCCTACCCCCTTTTTGTCACTAACCACGAATGCTAACCCAGATGAATACCATGGATGAATTACTTGCTACACTATTGGCTAAACTTGGGGTTAATGAGACATTTAATAATGCTAAATCTTGTGGTAACCCTACTGTGCAAACAACTACTACAATGTCTTCTTCTATTGCTCTCTATACGAATGTTAATTGATAGTTTGCATAAAACAATGGTTCACCAGGCTTCCCTGTACCCCATCCGGCCCACTCTAATTATTATTCACCTCAGGCCCACACTAACTCTTATTTACCAGGCCCTATTGCCACTGCCCAACAGTATACTCCAAATCACTTTGCACATGCCCAACAAGTTACATGACACCTACAAAATACCCAGATTAGCAACTATACGAAGGAACAAAAATAGTCATTTACGCTCAATTATCATGTATCAACATCAATCCCTTCGTTAGTCTAAAATATAAACAAAATCACAAACTTGAACATCATAAATAACACACAAACTTGTTAAGAAAAAACTTCATATTACTCAATTCTCATCTTAGCTACCACTACAGCCCTTTTCTAAACAAACCTTGATAAGTAAACCTACAAAGCTACACCTCTCCACGACCAACGTAACTCATAACTTTAAGTCTTCAATGATTCCATAATCAACTCGTGAAGTACAAGCACCATCCATTCCTTATACATGATCACTCACTTTTGGAAAAAAACAGCTTCGAATAACTCTATCAGCTAGATATAGATTTTATCTCAGGTTTTCGGTTTCTAGAGTGTCTCTGTTTGATGGTTGTGGCTTGAAACAAACACGATTACTGTACATCGGTAAAATGCATATAACTATTTTGAGACCGGCCCGACTTCGACCTTCCATTCCGTCCCAACCAGCTAACCTCCTCTCAATTCTAAATCAGCCTCTAATGTTAATCATCTTATTAACGACAGTTACGACACGTACACAATACCCATATTAGAAGATATGAAGGAGCAAAAATAGTCATATATGCTTATTTATCATGTATATATCAACATCAATGCCATCGTTAGTATAAAAATTAAAAAATTAAAAAATCGCTAACTTGCAATTCTCACCAACACCTGCAACCTTAAACACACCTTAGAAATACGTACCGCGACCACTCGTTGCCACACAAACCTTGATAAGTAAACCCGTGAAGACACACTTTCAACACCTCTCCACGACCAACATAATGTTAGACAATGATAAACCCCGTAGGTAAGGCTTTATTATCCTGACTGTTTATAGATTACAAATGTAGCATAAACTTAACCCTAATGGACCCAAAGCTCATAGACCGGGCTTGAGCCTATCTTCTTCAGCCGAGTAAAATATGCTTTATAGGTCTATTATGTAGGCCTAAATATCATAACTCTTTATATTATTTTACAAGCTTACAATTTTATACAAAAGTTTGCTAAAACTTGACAGTCATATTATTTTACAAGCTTACAATTTAATACTTACAATTTTTATAATTATATAAATGTTAACTGCTTTCTTCCAAACGAGCTTTGTAATAATAATGCTAAATGTTAAATGCTAATTGCTTAAAAATGCTCTTAAAAGTTGTCTACCAAACACACTCCATAAATAACCACCTACGTGTAAAAATAAAACTTCATATTAATTAACCACCTGCGACCGCCCGATGCCGCACAAACCTTGAAAAGAAAACCCGCGAAGCCGCGCCTTCAACACCTCTCTATGGCCAACATAACTCATAACTCCAAGTCTCCAACGTTTCGATAATGAACTCGTGAAGTACAAGCATGCACCATCCATTTATCATACGGAGGTGGCAATTTTAGACCCATTGGTTAATTTGGGTCTAGTTGGTTAAATATTTTTAAGGGATGGGGTCTAGATGGGTCTCCTTTAAATTTATAGATGGGTCTAGCATTTTTCCCTTAATATTATCGATGGGTCTAGATAGGTCTCTCTTAAATTTATAGATGGGTCTAGATGGGTAAATATTTTTAAGGGATGGTCTAGTTGGGTCTCCCTTAATATTTATAGATGGGTCTCGTTGGGTATAACATTTTTCATCTGTTTTTAACGTTTTTGACTGATTCCGCACGTTTTTGATGGTTTTCGACCGATTTCGTCCGTTTTTGACCGATTTCGAGCGTTTTCGACCAATTTCGTCTGATTTCGACCGTTTTCGACCGATTTCGCACGATTTCGACTGTTTTTGACCGATTTCGACAGTTTTCCACCGTTTTGACCGATTTTGACCGTTTTCGACCGATTTTGATAGTTTTAACCGTTTTCGACCGTTTTTGACCGATTTCGAAAGTTTTCTACCGATTTTGATCGTTTTTAACTGTTTTCGATCGATTTCGACCGATTTTGACCGATTTCGATCGTTTTTGTCCGATTTCGACTGTTTTCCATCGTTTTTGACCGATTTCGACCGTTTTCCATCGATTTCGATTGTTTTCCACCGTTTTTGACCGATTTCGACAGTTTTTGATCGTTTTTAACCGTTTTCGACCAATTTCAAACATTTTTGACTGATTTTGATCATTTTCGATCGATTTTGATCGTTTTTGACCGATTTTGACCTATTTAAACCGATCTGGACTGTTTTGGACGATTTCGACGGATTTTGACCGTTTTCGACCGATTTTGACCGATTTCGCACGTATTCGACCGATTTCGCACGTTTTCGATCGATTTCGACCGTTTTCGACGGATTTTGACCGTTTTCAACTAATTTCGCACGTTTTCGTCTGTTTCCTTACCTTTTTGTACGTATTCTTACGTTTTTCTAAGTTTTCATCTATTTTTGTTTGTTTCGTTCGTTTTCTACGTTTTTCAACGCTTAAATACGTTTTTGAACAAAATCGATCGAAAACGGTCAAAATCGGTCAAAAACGGTCGAAATCGGTCGAAAAAGGTCGAAATCAGTGGAAAAAGGTGGAAAACGGTCAAAATCGGTTGAAAATGAACGAAATCGGTCGAAAACGGACGATAACGGTTGAAATCGGTCGAAAAAGGTCGAAATCGGTCAAAAACGGACGATAACAGTCGAAATCGGTGGGAATCAGTCGAAAACGGTCGAAATCGGTCAAAATCGGTCAAAAACGGTTGAAATAGGTCAAAATCGGTTGAAATCGTATAAAAACGTAAAAAACGGATGAAAAATGCTATACCCGACAAGACCCATCTATAAATATTAAGGGGGACCCAACTAGACCAATCCCTTAAAAATATTTACCCAACTAGACCCAAAACAATCTAGACCCAAACCCATCTAGACCCAAACCCATGTAGACCCATCCTCCTAAAAGACCCATCTAGACCCAAACCCAAACCCATCTAAGACCCATGACCTAACCCAACCCAACCATTTTGCCACCTCTAATGATCACTCACCTTTGGAAAAAAGAGCTTCGAGTAAGTCTATCAGCTAGTAAACCCGCAACCAATCTCTACAACTAAAGTACTAAAACCTACGTTTATGTGTATCTATCCTATGTTCAATTCAGCGCAATTTTAAAACACAATCCATTTTTATGACAACTAAAATACTAAAACCTAAGTATATTTCAATCTGTAAAACTCGATCAAAAAACCTCTGTATATTTAATTCACATGGATGGGTTTATAGTGACCTGAACACGGTTTTATAGATGGGTTTGTAGTTAGAACGAAAACAAATATATTAATAGTGTTGAAGAAAATAATGATGAGGTTAACGTTAATACAAATAATGTAGTTCCTATAGATAATGAAAACCTAGAAGATGAAAAGGTTAACATTAATGATGATACTGAAAATCCTATAACAAATGAAAATCTAAAAACTGATGAGGTCAATGTTAGCGTTGATGAAACGCACAAAGGCATCGTTTTATGTAATCAATTTTGAACTTGTTTTTCGGAGTTAATCTCCTCATATTGTAGTATTTTATTTATTAAATAAAAATCGGCTTGGGGATGAGCCGCCTGGCTTGACCAGGTTCCAAACCTATAAAATAAAATGTATTATTTATTTACAAGCGGCATATTTCAATCGACTCGCACAAGGCATCCGAAAACTCAGAACTGGTCTTGGTCAAGATAAATTCAAATACCACAACTTGCTTAAAATCAATTGGGTTTTGACATTTAAACATCCCACATCGCTTTGCGAAGGAAAATAGCTTTGTGGGAGGTGGTTATAAGTGAGGAGGGAAGGACTCTATTAAACATATGCTTGTTTAACGTATTAGAAGTCTAAAATCACTTTTCATGCTGGCAAGTAAATTTGCGAGCATGAAGAATTGATGGTAGATTTTTTATATTATTTTACAAGCTTACAATTTTATACATAAATATTTGTTTATATTATTTTACAAGATTAAACTTTTATGTAAAAGTTAGCTAAACCTTCGCCATAAACTTAAATGGTTAATGTCACAAAATTAATAATGTATACTTGGAAGTTTTTTCAGTTTAGTAATTATCTTTACATTTGTTTTCAATACAGGTTTATTTTATCAAAATATTTTGAGACCAACACGTAAAATGCATATAATTTGAATCAAGTTTTATTGTCAAAGTCATTCAATTTTTTTTTTGTTATTTACATGGACTTTAAGTTCAATCCAAATTATGAAATCTGACTCTACATGGTTGTGTTTAAAGGGGGATAAATAACGACAGGACTTAAGTTTGGCTTTCTTTCGAGTCTTTTTCAATTAGTAGGGACTTATGTGTACGTCTAATCATTTCATGGAGACCTACAATATGGAACTGAACATGTTTTGGTTCTTGGTTTCTAAAATTCTAAAGTTTCGGTTCAGGGCGGAACCGGCCGGTTCCAGTACTTTTCTGAAAAGAACCATTCTTTTGAAATATGAATTTTTATAGGATTTGTTTGGAACATTATGTAGAACATGTAGCCTTTTAAGAAAATAAAAAACTCTATTCGTTAAGCCATTAATTACTAAGTTGTAAAAAATGCTAAAACAAAAAGTCCATAATAACTAAAAACCCAAACTTTTAATCCACGTCATTTATCATCATCAAATCAATCATCAACATAAAAGTAAGTTTTATTTGACTCAATTAACAAAATAGTTATTAGAATATATATGTTTAAATGTTATTAGTGCACCAAGCTCAATCGGATTATTAAAAAAGTTTGTATTTATGATCTTAGAGTTAAATGCATGTTTGGTGTGGTTATGGCCAAATTGCATGTTACGTCCTAAAAGTCATTAATTACACTAGACATCCCTATGGTTGACGAGAAGGAGTTTATGATTTGTGTTTTGCAAGTTTACAAGCTACATTCTTTGCCTCTAGCGTTTTGTTTTATTCTACAAGCTTATAATTTTATACATAAAGTTTGTGTTTTTATTCTTTTACAAACTTAGAATTTATTCAAAGTTAGCTAAACCTTGTCATGCCAAAAATTTTAATGGTTAATGTCATAGAAATAATTACGTATACTTTTAAGTTTTTTGAATTTAATAATTAACTTTTTTATTTGTCTTGTTTAGGTGATTATTTTTTCTTACATACCGTTAAGTGTATTACATTAACTAGTCTTAACGTTTGTGCATTTACAAGGTCCAAACTATGAGGACAACTAATACTTCTTATATCTCTAACCATATTCTTTTGGTGTGAACATATACGTTTTAGTATTCATGAATAATTTTTTGGAAAATCTTTTGTATGAAACATATATTTGAAAACGCAAATGTAATGATGGAATTGGGGATTCTTGTTCGGGGGGCCAAGATCATGCTAGCGTAAACCGTCACTTGTGTGTATATATAAACCATCGATATGGGCAACTACAGAACAAAAAACCTAGTGCAAAAGAATAACTACTAAAATGGCACAAAAATGATAACTTAGCTAGTCACTCAAGCCAAAGTATTGGAGAAGCTAAATGTCAGACATAAAATAATTTTAGAGACAATGTAGTCGCACTTGAACAAAAATTCGAGGATGTTCAAGTCTTTTATGATGCCATTTTTGATGTCTCTCCACTTAGCAAGTCTACTTAAGTTTCCCAGCTCGACGTTTTGATCTTGCTCGTTAAACACTTGCGAAAAGGATTGTGGGTGTACGAGACCAACCGGGCCGGCTTCCAATTCCGTCCCAACCAGCCAATCTCCTCTCAATTCAAATTAGCGGCCTCTAATGTTAATCATGTTTGTAACAACAATTTTGACACCTACACAGTACCAAGATTAGTAGACATGAAAGAACACAAATAGTCATATAGGCTCAATTATCATCATGTATCAGCCTCAATTAGTCGGATAGAGATCCTCTCATGTTCAATTTGAACATGAGAGGGTAAAGTTGAGTTTGTGTGAGTGAAAAAATAAATAAATAATGTATTGTGGGGCCTCAATTTTATAAAATGATAAATCTTACACTCACACAAACTCAACTTTACCCTCTCATGTTCAATTGAGCATGAGAGGATCTCTATCCTAGTCTAAAACATAAAAAAATCACTAACTTGAACAAACCCACATGTATAAACAAATCTTCATATTAATCAATTATCACAAACACCTTCGACCTTAAACAAACCTTAGCTACGTACCGCGACAATCCGTTGCCACACAAACCTTGATAAGTAAACCCACGAAGCCGCACCTTCGAGACCTCTCTACTACTAACATAACTCATAACTCAGAGTCTTTAACGAATCGATAATCAACTCGTGGGTGCGGATTGATCATACATGATCACCATCCGGTCCTTATACATGATCATTCCCTTTTTGAAAAAAAGAGCTTCGAGTATCTCTATCAGCCGGTAAACCTACAACCAACGGGCCTTTGATAATATGAGTTAGACACGCAGATATGTCTAACTTAAACCTTTCATTGCATAACAGCCAGTATAACATCATAACCTAAACTTATTAGACTAAACATGTACTCGTGATGGTTAAAGATAAATTCAAATACACCACATAATTTCAATTTTGACTTTTGGCATCCCACATCGCATTGTGAGGGAAAGAGCCTTGTGAGAGCTGGCTATAAATCAAGAGGGAAAGATTTGCTTAAAAGCAGATACATGGTCCAAACTATGAGGACAACTAATACTTATATCTAACCATTTTTTTTTGGTGTGAACATATACGTTTTGGTATTCATGAATTTGATTTTTTCGAATATATTTTTTGTATAAAAAAATTAACCTTTACTTTAAAGTTTTTGTCTTAAATGATCTAATGTAGGGGTGTTAACGATCCGAGCCGAGTCGAGTTTTGGCCTAATTCGGAGCCAAGTCGTTTTCGTTTAATTAAAACATACTCGAGCTCGAACTCGAATTTTTTTGTTTATTGTTCGAGCTGAGCTTTTCGAAGCTCGTTTAAGTCTTCTAACTTTTTTTGATATCCTACAATCAAATTAACTTATATGCTTAAAGATGCCTCGTTATATTTATAAATGGAAAAATCAAACTTGATAAGCTCGTTTTTAAAACTCAAGACTTGAGCTCCGAACAGCTCGTTTAAAATTTTAAAATTTTAAAATTTTGTATAATGGCTCAACTTATCTAAAGTTTACTTAATTTATTAAAGGCAAGGAAAGTTTGTTATTGAACACACAATCATGTTTTAATAATATCTAAGCTTAACTAAGTACGTATCAATAAGTGAGGTACAATCTTCATCCATCAATGAGAATGATGAACAAATGTATCCAACTCATACTAAAATTATTAACAGTACCATTGATGATGATCAAATTAATAGCAATATTCAATTTGATTCTGTCAAAGGAAATGTTAATAGTGGCAGTGTTGAAAAAGATACACATGTTTATGATCTGTGTGCATTAGAAACACTTGCTAGGAATGCATATGATGAAGCTGCAAAACAACAAAGATTTGCTCAAAAGGTCCAACAACAAAATATGACTTTGACCAGTCAGATTGAGATGTATAAGGAAAGGAATCGGGTTTTGGAAAACATAACCAAGGATAACAATTATCTAAAAGAATTTCTTGAAGCTGATGAAAGGGCAAAACGTGTTCAAAAACAAGCTGAGTCTCAATTGTATCGTGATCGAGATATTATTCGAGATCTCGAAAAACAACGAGATAAGTTGAGTCAAGAGGTCAAACATTTCAAACAGAAAAATGAGGAATTACAACAATCACATTTAATTTTAAAAAGAAAAATGAGTGAAAACGAGGATAAGTATCATGATACTATTCTTGATCTTGAGGAAAAACTGAAAAAGAATGTTGATTTGTTTTTGAAAATTGGTAATTCTTTACAAGCAATGTTTATGCTCGGTCCAAAACCATTGTCTGTTTATGATCAACAATTAAAACATGGTTTGGGGTATCCGAATCCTTATACACTCAGACAAGCAATTTCAGAATGTCCAAAGTTATATGTTGCATCTAGGACGGGTAATATAGAAATTCCTTTGAATGTTAGAGATTCTGAGGAAACTCTAGAGGATGCTTTCAAAAGTCAACAGAAAATGAAGGAAAAAATGAATGATCCAATTGCTGTTGCGAACAAACAAAATTGTTGGACAATTGATTACAAACAATTAAATGCGCTTTATAATGACTTTGTTCCTCAAAAAGAATCATTCGTTGAACAAACATGTTCTTCATCTTCTTATATTCCCTTTGTTAAGATTCTGGAAACAAAAACAATGCCAAGTGAGTTACCTTTGATCAATGGATTATTCAATATAAAAGTTGGATTTGAAAAGTTGTTTCTGTTGATAAAACAGAACAGTAAAAGGGCAAGCATGTTTTATACATCAAAGGAAGAGATAGCTCTTAATGATTTTTGTCGAGATCAAGTTAAACCACTTCTTAATGAATTACTGGATTACTTTGATGGCTTTCAGAATCTATTTCAAAGGGATATAAAAGAAATGAAAGATGCGTTTGAGCAAAATGATGTTTATCTTGATGAGATTGAAAGGCAAAATGATTTGTTGAAAGATCAACTTTTGGAAGCATCACTCAAACATGATATTGAGCTATGTGTGTTGTTAAACCATGAATGTGTTGATAAGTCCTTACATGATGAACTTGAACAAGTCAAAAAGAAATCTTTAGAGATTCAAGAGGGTTTGAAAGCAAGAATAAAAATTCTTGAGAAAGATGTTCAAAGATGTGAAAAACAAAGTGTTGATTTTGAGTTAAAATTGCAACATGAAAAAGAAAAACATAAATGGGATTCTTCGAAGAATAAAAACTCAAAACCTCTTGATTTCTCTTGGATTTCTAGAATACAGAAACTTGAGGATGAGAACGTGTCTTTGGATTTTAAAGTACAATCTTTGATAAAAGAACGAGATAATGCCAAAATGGAATATAAAAAGCTTTTCGATTCAATCAAAAAGACACGGTCTCAAACTCAAAAGGAAATGGATGAGTTAATTGCTCATGTCTCTGAGAAAACTTATGCATATGGTGCTATTCGTGCTGAGAATCAGAATCTTTTAGATACCATATCTGAGTTGAAAGCTAGAATGAAAAATGGTGAAAATGGTAAGTCTGTGAATACTAAGTTTGACAAGACACATGGTTCTCAATCTTTTCTTTGTGTCACACCCTTAAATAAAAATGCTTCTCAAAAGCAGACGGTTGTTTTAAAAACAAAAGAAAACCATGTTGAGTCAAAACCAGTCACTTTACAGACTTCACATAACAAACAAACAGGGACACATCAAAACACAAATGTCATTAGCCCTGGAATGTACAGAGTTGTCACACAACAAGAATCACAAACAAACAAGACTAAGAATGTGTTATCTTCTACAGGAATGAATGCTACATCTAGTGTTAAAAGACCAAAGAGTAGAGATTCACATGTCAAGAACGGTGTCTTAGATGTCTCTAAGAATGAAGCAAAGAAAGAAGCAGTTTATGTTAGGAAAAATAAGCAAACAGATAATATATTTGCTAAAGTTGTGTCAAACAAGGAGAATGTAATTGATGTTGCTGTTGCAAACGCTTCTAAAGCGAAAACTTTGTTATGTGTTTCTTGTATGCAAAATGTGCTTATTCCTTGTCATGATAAATGTGTTGCTAAGCATAAATTGAATGTGCATTCGAATGCTCGTAGAACCTTCTCTGTTAATTCTAGGATACCAAAATCTTCTGAAACTACTTTTGTAGCTCCTAAGACTAGGTTTTCTGAGAAAGCGACACAATCTAAGACTTTAGATACTACTTCTGTAGCTTCCAACTCTAAGATTGATGAAGCAAATGCATCAAAAGCTAATATCATTTTCTGGCTCCGTCTCTGATCTTGAAGATAAAGTATTTGACTGAGATTAATTAGTGTTGTTGTATAACTTTCTATTTGACCAAGTCCTCTTTATCCATACGTAGCCATAAAATTCCATGCATTATTATTATTAGGAGTTAAATACATGTTTGGTCCCTGTGGTTATGGCCAAATTGCATGTTACGTCTTAGTAAATCGATAATTACACCAGACGTCCCTGTGGTTGAAGAAAAGGAGTTGACCGGTCCTTTGACCTTTTTCCCATCTATTTTTTCGTTAACTTTCCATTTCGTCAGGGGTAATTTCGTCCGTTCGCATGATTGGTCACCTAACTTATACAAACCAGTTGACTCTTTGACTATTTTATTACATACATCGTCCCTTCTTCTTCACCTCTCTGTCACACATGCAATCCTTGAGATTGCTCTTCATCGACTGATCATGGTGAATCTTAGTTTTGATTTGAATGTGCATAAAGATAGCTCAAACACTGATGAAGCTGCATACGGAAAACGAGCACTAATACTACTAGTACTAGTACTAGTACTAGTACTCGGTTGTTGTTGTTGGCTTGTTATTGTTGTGTTGTCAGTGGTAGAAACAACATTAGTTGATGTTTTGGTACTAGTAATCTTAATCTTAATCTTCTTCTTGTTTTTGTTTTTGTTGATTGTGGGAGGCAATGCGACGGGTCCGTAATAAGGCCTTTTACCTTCCGGGACACGAGAACTAGTGCGCCTCTTACGATCAGTAACAACATCATCAGTTGTGGATTGCGAAAACTGTTCGGTAGACATTCTTCTAAACAAACAAAGAAAATAATACAAATAAAAAAATATAATCGAATGCTGTAAACCCTAATATTCCAAATAATTAGTGGGCTTTTAAAGGGTGTTTAATTGTATTGGGCCCTATGTTTTTTTAAATTTAAATTTATTGTATTTTTGGTTAATTACTTGATTTATATTGTCAAATAATTTTCAGTCGACTACATATATAGGCTGCATTTAGTTAGGGATCATTTTAAATATTTGTTGTGACAGCTAGCTAAATTAGCCTGTATTCAGTTTAAATTAAGTAAAACTGATCTCTACTCTTTATAAGGCATGGATACTCTTTTTTGAAACTTAAAAATGTTTAGAAAAATGATTGTTTTAAACTTTAAATTCTTTTTGTTATTAATTTTAGCAAGACAAATCCTCGTTCTCTTTAAAAGAATATAATTCATAACAAAAATAACTAAAACACATATAACCATAATTAAAAAGTTTACCAATCACATTAATACATACCATATGTATACTTACCATTTCAACTTTATAACGTAGAAAAAAGATGAATTTAACTAATTGTTGTCATGTTTCATTTTCACTTTCACTAAATATTTTGTTACGTTCTTTCATACATTATAAAAAAAATATTTGAGTTCATGTAGTTGACACATGTTACAATCTTTTTCAATTACATTTTGCTTATTTATGTTGTATTCATAAACGTTACATGAAAAACCTAACCAAAATATCTTAACTTCAATACTTGTCGTGATAAAATCTCGTCATTAAACACGAGTACCAATTTAATTAGAAAAAAATGCATATAAATCAAACTAAAGATTACTATTATAAAATCTATATCTATACTACATATAAAGCAAGACATTCTTTCTTCATCTAATGCCTCAAAAAAATTAAGTAATCCAAGTTATAAAGCATAATGTACAATCCTTAAATGCAACCTTTCATCACAAAAAAATTATGTAATCCAAGTTATAAAGCATAATGTACAATCCTTAAATGCAACATTTCACCACAAAATCAACTATCTAACAAATACAAATATTAAAGCAAAATGTACAAATATGTGTTAGATAGTTGATTTTGTGGTGAAATGTTGCATTTAAAGATTGTACATTATGCTTTATAACTTGGATTACATAATTTTTTTGTGATGAAAAGTTGCATTTAATGATTGTACATTATGCTTTATAACTTGAATTACTTAATTTTTTTGAGGCATTAAATGAAGAAAGAATGTTTTGCTTTATATGTAGTATAGATTAAATACACTAATTAATACAGTATTATTTTTAAAACACCCCTAAAATGAAAAATACATATATTAAAGCCAAACGTACAACATTTATTCCTCCACGCATATGTTACAAGTATAAACTAATTAAATACACACTTTAAAAACACTCCTAAAATGAAAAATGCATGTTATTATACACATTGTACAAGTTAATAAAACATACAAAGCTTAAAACAATTTATATGCTAACAAGTTGATGATACATATGGTTTTGAAAACTGAACCGGACCAACGAGTTCAACCAGAAATCGGAGTCGCCACCGGTTTGGCTAGCCAATAAAATCCGTCCGAAAATGAAACGGAGATGACCGGTCAAAACCGGTAAAAAACAGGTGAATCGAGTCGAACTGAGATCATTTTTTTATTCTCCGGTTAATCGGTTCTTTTCTGTTTTGTTGGCGTCTAAACTTTAATTAGAGGGTGTCCGCCTGCAACGCACGAGTACCCTGCTAGTATATATTTTAATGAGAATGGTTACATATCCATGCAATAAACTTTATATAAAGGGAAGCAACTGGGCTAGACTGCTGATCTTATAGAGTAGTCTGACCCTGGAAAAGAGACAAATAAATAGTTTATGTTTTCTTTTTTCAATTTTTTAATTTAATTGTTCACTAATATAAATAGATTAAAAAAAGTTGGATCGAGTTTACCATGACCGATCCTTCCCTTGTTTTTAAAATTCAGTTTTATTCCGCTTGATCAAGTTTAACATTCTTTAATATTTACACATCCTTTTAGTATTTTTTTTAGCTTAGTTTCATGTCATATAGTTTTAGCAAACATAAACGCAAATAATAATCTTACAAGTGTATGTATAATGCCTCAAAGTTTACCTTTGATGAACCGAAACCAAAATCAAGCACGAACACTAACCCGACTAGAAATTATAAACTCCAGCAAACAAAAACCAGAACACGAGCTGATAAATATACGTGACTTAAGAACCTCAGATTTTGCGAACTCTTTCAAAACTCTATTTTACGTTGCAGATGTATTTTTTACTTTCAACTGTTTTTATGGTTCGTATATATACCAACCTACGTACGTGTGTTAACAAAGTATCGAATAAAACGGGAACAATCTTCATCCTTTGGATCATAATCAAATCTCTGAATCTTAAACCTCGTATATTATTTTTTCTTTGGGTGTTAATCTCTCTATTCTGATTAATTTTTAATCACCTCCATCTTCTTTAAACTTTCATAGGGACCACCCCTTTCTATCTTAATAGCATAATGCAAAAGTCAAGCCACATCAACTACTGTAGAACTGTTTCACCTACATGAAGACCTCTATGTTCCACGTGATGCATCCCCAGTGTTTCTAGTTTCTGTATCTTATCAAGATCTTCAAAAGGATCAGCACTCTCTACTACAACTGGTCATTCCACATAACTAGCAGGCTGTTTTTTACTCAAAATTTTCATTACTTCACCAATGATTAATGCCTTAGAGCTAACCTGTTCTCACTCTTTTGTCAAATTCGTATGACACATAGGTGTTAAATTCTTATTCACATCAGGACTGCTATCAATTTCTATGAGAGCCTTTGTTAAGTGATTATCAATTGTTATTGCAACTCCATTCTTAGGTGAAACAAAGATACTTGAGTCTACATTACTACTTCTATGTTTAACATAGACCAAAATGATCTTATAGTCCTTAACATACTTTGCCATCTCTAACACATCAGCATCAAAATTCAAAGGGTGCAGACCATGCATAATCTAAGGCTAATCTTGGTCTCAAAAAATGGCAGTAGATTAAGTCTGCTACACCATAACCGAGTTTAACTACAATATCTTTAAGGGGTATCAACAACATTAACTGACCTGTCCACCGATGTAAGACCTGTTAGGTGTTGGTGTAAAGCACCCGCCATGGTGGATTTTAAATGTGACTGACTTAGGGGTACCACCTGCAATTACAACCACGTAACATTAACAACAATTGTACCTTCTCCTAATAAGCAGAACAATATTTTAAGTAAAACACGAAATAGACTATGTTCTTTACATTTTGTACAGCTTCATCAGTTTTTGAGCTATCTTTAGGCACATTCAATCAAACTAAGATTCACTATGATCAGTCGATGAAGAGCAATCTCAAGGATTGCATGTGTGACAGAGAGGTGAAGAAGAAGGGACGATGTATGTAATAAAATAGTCAAAGAGTCAATTGGTTTGTATAAGTTAGGTGTCCAATCATGCGAACGGACGAAATTACCCCTGACGAAATGGAAAGTTAACGAAAAAATGGGTGGGAAAAAGGTCAAAGGACCGGTCAACTCCTTTTCTTCAACCACAGGGACGTCTGGTGTAATTATCGATTTACTAAGACGTAACATGCAATTGGGCCATAACCACAGGGACCAAACATGTATTTAACTCCTAATAATAATAATGCATGGAATTTTATGGCTACGTATGGATAAGGAGGACTTGGTCAAATAGAAAGTTATACAACAACACTAATTAATCTCAGTCAAATACTTTATCTTCAAGATCCCATTTTATTCGATACTTTGTTAACACACGTACGTAGGTTGGTATATACACGAACCATAAAAATAGTTGAAAGTAAAAATACATCTGCAACATAAATTAGAGTTTTGAAAGAGTTCGCAAAATCTGAGGTTCTCAAGTCACGTATATTTATCAGCTCGTGTTCGGGTTTTCGTTTGCTGGAGTTTAGAATTTCTAGTCGGGTTAGTGTTCGTGCTTGATTTTGGTTTCGGTTCATCTAGTTCAAAGGTAAACTTTGAGGCATTATACATACACTTGTAAGATTATTATATGCATTTATGTTTGCTAAAACTATATGACATGAAACTAAGCTAAAAAAATACTAAAAGGATGTGTAAATATTTAAGAATGTTAAACTTGATCAAGCGGAATAAAACTGAATTTTAAAAACAAGGGAATGATCTAGGGCTGTTAACGAGTCGAGCTTTTAACGAGCTACTCGAGCTCGAGCTCCTTTAACTCGAGTTGAGCTTGATAAATTTCGAGCCCGAATCGAGCTCAAACAAAATGTAGAGCTCGAATAATTTAACGAGCCGAGCTTTTAAATTTAGTATTTAGCTCGGCTCGTTCGATAGCTCGTTTAGTTATTCGAGCCGAACGAGCCAACGAGCTTCTCGAGCTAAACGAGCCGAACGAGCTAATCGAGCTAAATACTCCCTCCGTCCCATAATTATTGTCCCCCGACAAAAAACACACAGTTTAATAAAAGTGCATTTATTACTGTTTTCTCTCTCTTACTTTTTGACAGAATGACAGTTTTACCTTTAACTAATTAATTAAAGTCTTCTTTAAAGTTCGTAATAATAATTTCAAACAAGTGTAATATAGTAAACTTGATCAAACTTCCCTATCTATTTTAGTAGTGGACAATTAAATTGGAACGTCCCAAAAAGGAAACATGGACAATAAAAATGGGACGGAGGGAGTATGTAGTTTCAAAATATTTCGATTGTAAAATTTCAATTACTATTAGTATTTTAGGTTAAACATAAAACCAAAACTAACAATATGTTAACCTTCAATCACATCAAAGATCTACAATTTAGTTTTTATATAATTATAAACTAGTAAACATGGGCATTTGTTTATATAGACTTCACATTGTCTTCTTTTTGTTTCATTCATTCAATGTGGGATGTGAAATGATTTTTTTTCTTTTGTTTTTTCATTCAAGCTTACAAGCATTAATTAGATTGTTAATACATATGAATAAGTTAACCTTAAATACATTTAGTTATGTATCAAATAAATTGTTATTTATGTATATATTTATTGATCATATAGTTGTTAAATTAGTTTTATGCTAGTTAAGTGTATTATAAAGAAATAACCATTATGTTTAATAACTCCTTATCAAATATATAAGTAAATGAAATCAATCATGAATACCACAAAATAAGAATTATGAATCAATAGATGATTTCAACGAAACTCGCTCGTATGACTCACATGGTGTTGGGAGTTATGTCAAAGGTTTTGTGATTAAAAATACAACATATGTATGTATATTGTATACAAGCGATTCTCTTTTATGTTTTTCACGCTTACACACACAAAAGATACATACGATGAGATTCAAATATGTATGATCGCATGTGACATATACATATGAACTTAAATATGTATAGACACATAGGAAACTTACATATGAAAAGCGAAATCTGTATGGACACACTATGAAATACATCAATGCGGCCAATATTTACATATAAAGACACATATATGATATCTAT
>BQNB010029491.1:0-21191 GCA_026074375.1 Tanacetum coccineum | reverse complement strand
TGATTATAAGACACAGATTCGATAAGGCTTGTTTATCAAATTCGGAATAATCACAAATTCAGTGATACTATTTTTTTAGTAGAATTTGTTTTCAAACACGGAATATTACTCAAATTCGGTGTACTATTTTATCTAAATAACAAACTCGGTGTCCCCCTTTTTTTCAAATTTTACCAAGAATGATAAAAACACAAAAAATCAAAACTAACAAATTTAAAAATGAATCTTAATACCTTATAATCCTTAGACAAGATAAAACCTTGAATGGAAAGAAAGATTAAATCACTTTTAAATGAAAAAAAATCCGAACAAAAAAAAAATGCTAAACCACACGAACACAACTCGGTAACCCCTTGGCTCTTGATACCAAATGTCAGTACCCTAAAATATCATTTCACTTCCATACAAATAGGTATGAATCAATGATAAGAAACCATAAGAAAAGAGATAGAAGAATGAAAGAAATTTAGAGAGAGAAAGTAGAGAGAATATGGAAGATTACTTGCACAAATGAAAAATACAAATGACCAACACCCTATCCATGGGATGGAGAGGGGTATTTATAGTTTTTTACTAACCTAGGGTGATGCCTAGGTGTAGTGTTGTTAGACCGGCTCGGGTTTTGGGCTTTAGCCCGTAACGTATACAATATTAGTTTAAATCACGAGCCCGACTCCCTTTCTAGCCAATTACAACGACTAATAAATAAAGACCGAGTTTCCTTGTTCGACTTAATATTTTGAGGATAACACCAATGAATTTCACTCAGCCATTGTGTTGACCTTTTTAGCATGTTTATCTCAGGTAACTGAACATCTTATGGCACTGAGTGGTACAGACTTGAAGATGGCTAAACTGTTATCATTTAAACTTTATGTTTTCATGTTGATTTTGGGACCTTTATTTGTAAAAACTCTGATGAAATAATGAATGATAACTTATCTTTTAAAAACGTCTCTTTCGATTCGTTTTCTATGATTATGACTGTTGTACTATAAAATAATACCCCAGATTAGCTTCCGCTGCTATATGTCAAAAATAGGGGTGTTATAGATTGGTATCAGAGCTGCGATAACACTGTCAGTAACTAGTTTCCTAATGGCAGCTTGAGTCATGGCTGGTGCTTCAGATGTTGACATCCTTTTGGGATCCATTCTATCAACATAAGATAACATGTAATAAGAATGATATTACAAGTCTTAAAATGCAATGCTTATTTTTGAACTTTAAGCATTTTTAATAATAGTGATATTGAAATCATTGATAATTCATATCAAATAAGTTTCTATGATTTATTTAGAAGTCATGGTATGATTCATAGTGATGAAGACGGAGATAAAATATAGGATACATGATGAATATGAAACGGGATCACCCTTATATTATATTATGAACGACTTGCCTTTATACTGTACATAGTCAAAATTTAACAAGTGTTGTTATTTATACCACACATCCCGTGGCTAAGTTATAGCAAAAGCTATATCTAGTATCTAATCTAGTAGTCCGATGGTCCTTCCTGGCTGTTCTTGAGTTCATAGATTGCATCCAGAAGACTTTCCTTGTCTGCTTGGTGACGAACCTGGATATCATCGATGATTAGTTCTAAATTAGCAATCCTGAAGCGAGCCAGAGAAATCTTGCTATTATTTCCCATTTGCTTTCTTGGAAGTTTAGCAATTTGAGTACGAGACTCTCGGAGTTCAGCTTCCAGATTGTCAAAATCTTATTGTATGGTCACCCGACCATTTCCAAGACCTTCTATTTTTTCTTCTATGTGTTCAATGCGGCCGAGAGAGAGTTCATCTAGGTGATTCAAAATTTCCTCAATTTGCTCCTCATGACATTCCAGACTTGTCTTACGAGAGCTTTCTCCTATCTCAAATGCTTGAGGTATGGCAGAAGTAGAGGAGGATGATCGGTCACGACCTTGTTTCTTAAGTGGCAATAATTCCTCAGGAAGAAAGAATTCTTGAGCATTAAACATTGGAGATAGCATTGAAGATGGAGGCACAATAGTTGGTGGTGGAATAGGTGATTCTTTAGCATAGTATCCATGCATGACCTTAATATAGGGGTCATCATAAAAAAGTAAAAGAGTTGGTGAAGCTATTGGAACTAAACTAAATGAGTTATTTGAAAAGCTAGAATAAGTTTTTCCTAGTGAAGCTGGGACATAGTTCAGGGAAGTCGGGATATAGTCCGGAAAGTTAGAGGAAAAAGCATCCTCAATATTGGAAGTAGGGTGGCTGGGAGAAGACAACGCTCTGTTAACAACCCAGTGGTAAATAACATAAGTTATTTATATAATACTATAATAGTTATGTACTTTACATAATATTCCAGAAGATGTAGTGGCACGGAGGACTTTCTTAGATGGAAAAAAGAAAAGTAGTTATAGTTAAGGTTTCAACCTTGTTCTCTATAACCTTGGTTCTTGATACCAATCTATAACACCCCAATTTTTGACATATAGCAGCGGAAGCTAATATGGGGTATTATTTCATAGTACAACAGTCATAATCATAGAAAACGACTTAAAAGAGATGTTTTTAAAAGATAAGTTATCATTCATTATTTCATCAGAAGAGGTATTATAAACTGATGGTCCAAATCTACATGAAAACATAAAGTTTGAATGATAACAGTTTAGCCATCTCAAGTCTGTGCCACTTCGTGCCATAAGTTGCTCAAATTCCTGAGATAAACATGCTAAAAGGTCAAAACAATGGTTGAGTTGATTTTTTTTTAAGTCATAGGTTTATAGTAAATAGTTTGAATACAAGTTCAATAGTGGGTTACGTTGTTATACACCCATAAGTGTAATAATTGCAATGTGTACAATTATTATAGAAAACAGTATTATTGCCCGAAGCTCATGCACCGAGACCTTGATATAATCTATAATCATAATAAGTTGCCCCAACGGGTGCCTTTGCCAAACGCCTGCATAGTGTTTCAAATGAAGTGCGTTTGGTTACCAGAAAGTATAGGTACACCAACGGGGAAGCTCAGTCCGAAATAGATCTATTTACAGCATTCACGCTTACTCCGAAAAGTAATTAACGGTTCATGATAGTGTCGGTATTTATGGAAATAGTAAGGACTTATGGCAATAATATGCAGGATAAGCATCAGTTGGAAAAATACTTGTATTCATGTTTATAGCATGTATCCCCCTCGCGGGTTTAGAAAATATTCAGCCAAGATTTTAAAATGCGAGGCTATGAACTCACCTTAACAGGGGAAAATCTGGATTGATGTGCACAAAAGTATATGGAAAACGAAAAGTAACGGCAACACACAATCCAAACCATACATTTTCCGTTTACTACACATGGGTATAATATGTCAAGTCTTAGTGTGATGGTTTATGTTTCAAAATTTTATAAAGTTTAACGTATTACTTTGATTAGTTTATGGAAATATTGTATCACTGTTCGGGCCATCATAATTCAGAGGTCATGTAGTAAACGTTTGAGGAGTCAGGATACTTTAAATCGTAAATCCAAAAAACTCGTCAAAATGTATACCCAAATGAAACTCCTTACATGAAGGTCCCTAGTAACGTGATACGATAAGATTTTAAGTTTCTTCAAAAGTTAGTCGATGATAAATTATGTTAAATATATAACGTAATTGTTTTATAATGCGCCAATTGATGATTAATAACGATTAATGTGTCGGGTTTTAATAAAATCAAGTTTTATAATATTAATATATATTTTTATAATTTGTATAAAAATATAATATTTTATATTTTCAAGTTTGCAAAAATGGCAATATATACCCTTGGTTTATAAACTTTTACAAGTTTGTCCCTTATATATAAAGTATATATATTTAGACCTTTATCTTTAAACTAGGAAATAATGCCCTTGGGGGAGTTTTATAACTTTAATTATAATTACAGAATAGCCTTGTAGGTAATATTTTCCAAAAGTTGTGAATATATACCCCTTGCATGAAAATAATTTGCAAAACAAGTAGTCACAACTCCATGCAAGCTTATTTTTAGGATTTCAAAAGAGATTTGCAGGTTATTGCTTATTACAATAAGCTAAAATAAGTTAGGATAAATAGCTTTTACGAGCTTATAGCTTATTAAAAGAGATTACAAGCTTAAAATCACAAAATGGGTCATTTAGGTTTGAATTCTTAATCCAACGGGTTTAAGCTTTTAAGACTTGATTAAAAGTTTATAGAAATGACTAATAACCTTATAAGAATAGCTTATTACAACAGTTTATGAGATTAGCTTATAGAATTCAAGAAAATGATTATTTAGGGTTTCAAAAGGGTTTTAAAAGGTTCGTTTGATCCAAAGCTCTTAACAAGAGTTTGTACATAATCATATAAGTATTAGAAAAGTTCTAAAACAGAAAATTAGCTTATAGAACGAGAATGAAGCTTACTTGAGCCTAAACAGGTCAAAATGAGCGTTTTTATGTTCGCACACCTAATAACGATTCAAATGGCTTCTTTTCTTGATTCCTTGGCTTCAATTCTGTTTGTATCTCATCCTTAGAACTCCCTTGGATGAGTTAGAACTCCATTTGATGAGTGTTATGAGTTTGAGATATGTAAGTTGAAGGAAAATGAGGGTTCAGCCTGTTTATAGGTTGAAATCCCCTTGGAGGCCAAGTCTAAGACTTGGAGTAAGGACCAAGATGTAGAGTAGCGACTTAGGAATGCTAGGTGATGAGTGTTGTAAGCTTGAAGTGCAGCATTGCAAGGTAGAAGGGTTGTGGGGGGGGTGGCGAAGGGGTTATGTCGGCTTAGCTAAGGAAGGGGTGACAAGGTGGTGACTTGGCACTTGGTGCCAAGGAGGAGGATAGAGGTGTTGTATGCTACTTGGTGACATAAGGGTGAGGTCATGGAAGTGCTTGGTTAGTAACTTAGGTTTAAAATGGGTAAAAAAGGAGAAATAAGGTGGCAGGTTTGGTTTTTAGTTCGGGTTAGGCTTTTAGGTTTTCTAGCCGTGTACATTAAAGTGAAAAGAGAGGGAAATAACATTTAAATGTCATGCATAGAGGGCTTGTACCTTGTGCTTAAATAGCTTATATAAAATCCTTGAGAAAAATGGTATAAAATGCTTATTTTGAATTCGTGCTTCATTTACTTGTATATTGAGCTTTAAAGTGTTGTACATTATTTTGGAGGGAAAATTATTTCAAATTTTATGCATAGAAATTGTACACATGCCTTGTTTGCTTGTACATTCACTTTATATGTATACATTACATATAATTAGGGTTTTGATATAAACGTTAACGTTTAATGCTTGTTTTGATATAACGTTTTAAATTGTTATGCTTAATGGATAATTGTACTTGGTAAAAATAATATTAGGATTAGACTTGGCATTATTAGGTATGTTTACATGATATAATACTTAGATATAGATTGCCATTGGTGGAGGTTGCGTGAGCTCGTTTACTTTAGAGATGCAAGTTACGTTGCATAATGAGATAAAGAAAAAATTTCCCTGTAAAAAGGTGGTATATAAAGTGCATCTAATTTAATAGATGGATATTACAGTGAATCTAATTTAATAGATGGATAATTACATTGATGAAAATTGTGGGTTTTTATAACAATGCCCAGGGAAGAGCCTACATGTTGAGGGATAGGAATGCTCACCAAGACCCGAACGTAGTCACGGGTATGTTCCTTCTAAACCAACATCTAGCTAGAGTATTATTTGATTCTAGAGCCGATAAAAGTTTCGTATCCATATCTCTTGCCTCTATGCTAAATATTCCACCCATTATAATAGATACCTTTTACAATATCGAAATGGCTGACGGAAACCTAGTAAGCACAAACACCGTTATCCAGGGTGCAACTCTTACCTTGTTAAACTCTAACACTTTCAAAGTTGATCTTTTTGCCGATCTCAAACTCGGGGTAGATTCGATGTCAATCAATGTATGGTTTTGGTTATCTAAGTATCATGCTAGAATTATCTGTGACGAGAAAGTCATCCACATCCCAATCAAACGTGAAACTTTAATCATTCGAGGTGACCAAAGTAAAACCCGACTAAGTCATCATATTCCTTTTATAAAACAGATAAGATATATATCCCAAGGTTGTAAAGTTTTGTAAGTCCAAGTAATGAAAAGAAGCAGACGATGGAAGGATAGAAGATATCCCAAGGTAGTTAGAGAATTCCTAAAAGTTTTTCTTGAAGATCTACCTGGCCTTCCTCCCGTTCGCCAAGTAGAATTCCAAATCGATCTAATTCCAGGAGCGGCACCTGTAGCCCGAGCACCTTATAGATTAGCTCCTTTAGAAATGCAGGAACTATCTAACCAACTTCAAGAGTTAGCAGACCGAGGTTTTATCCGACCAAGTACTTCACCCTGGGGAGCTCCTGTCTTATTTGTTAAAAAGAAAGACGGATCTTTCATGATGTGTATCGATTAACATGAGTTGAATAAAATTACCATAAAGAATCGTTACCATACCCAGGATTGATGACTTATTTGACCAACTTCAAGGTTTGAGTGTCTCGAAGATTGACTTAAGATCAGGCTATCATCAATTGAGAGTCAGGGATGCAGATTATTCTCAGACTGCTTTCAAGAACAAAGATACAAACATTATGATGTTCAAGTGATGCCATTTAGTCTTAAAACTTAAAAATATAACCGCCCAAAAACCCTGTTGTATTCATGGATCTGCATGAACGTTTTGTGATAAACCATACTTGGACATATCGTAATAGTGTTCATCGATGATATTCTTATCTACTCTTGTAACCAAAAAGAAGAGCACGCAAATCATCTTGAGAAATAATCTAGAATTACTCAAGAAAGAGAAGTGTTATGCATGTCTCCAAGTGTAATTTTTGGATCGTATCGTGCATTTCTTGGACACTTAATTGATAATCAGGACTTCATGTTGACCCCGCCCCAAGATTGAAGCAGTTAAGGAAATTTGGGACATATCCTACTACACCCACATAATTACGTTTTTCTTTGGATCGCTGGTAATTATCCGAAGATTTATCAAAATTTCTCGATGATTGCAAAAAAAAAAAAAAAAAAAACACAAAAAAAAAAAAAGTCTTTGACTGAATTAACCCAGAAAAACAAGAAGTATATCTGGGGCGAAAACCAATAATCGGCTTTTCAACTGTTAAAACAGAAGCTATATGAAGCTCCAATCTTAGCATTACCAGAAGGAAATGACAATTTTGTTGTTTACTGTGATGCATCCCATCAAGGTTTGGGAGCAGTGTTAATGCAAAGAGAGAAGGTTATTGTATATGCATCCCAGACAAACTTAAGACTAATGAAAGGGAAGAAAACTATACTACTCATGATCTCAAATTAGGAGCAGTAGTGTTCGCTCTTAAAATTTGGAGACACTATCTGTATGGCACCAAATGTACTGTGTTCACCGATCATAAAAGTCTTCAGCATATCCTTGATCAGAAAGAGTTGAACATAAGACAACGCCGTTGGCTAGAATTGCTTGCAGATTACGATTGTGAAATTTGCTATCATCCTGGAAAGGTAAATGTTATAGCAGATGCCTTAAGCCGTAAGTGAACGGAACAAACACTTGAGTTACATCATTAGGTTATGAAACATTCATCCAAAATTACCCTCCAAAGTTCAAAGCTCAAACTGAAGCACTCAAAAAAGAAAACATCACCAAGAACATTATCCATTTAACGTACTTTTCAAAATGTTATATCAAAACAAGCATTAAACGTTAACATTTATATCAAAACTCTAATTGTATGTAGTGTATACATATAAAATGAATGTGCAAGCCTCAAAAGCATGTGTACAAGTGTATAATGCACAATATTTGAATATATTTTCCCTCCTAAATCAAGTTACAACTTTCTAAAGCACAATGTATAAGATAATCATACCTAAAAACCTAATTAGGTCATTTAAGCTCTTAAACCATGTTTAAACTTTACCACCACTTTAACATAAGGTACAAGCACTTAATGCATGACTTGTAAACCCTAAACCTAAACTCTAAGTCATCTTAAAACCTAATTTAAAACCCTAAACCCTAAATGAAACCCTAAAACCCTAATTTCACTTAAAACCTAAAACTAAACCCTAAACCTTAAAACTAAGCCCTAAACTTTAAAACAAAGCCCTAAACCTTAATCCTAAACACTAAACCTTAATCCTAACACTAATCCTAAACCCTAAACTATCTTAAACCCTAACCTTAACTCAAATTAAAACCAAAAATCCTAATCTTAAACCATAAACCTATCTGGCACCCTTTTTACTTCATTTTTACCCATTTTTAAACTAAGCTAGCATCTTACCACCTCTCAAGCATCACCATGACCTCACAAGCAGCCTACCAAGTAGCTCCATTACCACCCTTAAGCTCCAAAGCTTCTAGATACCTCCTTATCACCTCTTGGTACTCGAGCCCCCTCCAACACCCTCCACCATTCAAATCTATACTCCTAGCTCTCAAAGCTAATCGTACTAGCTTCCATGAAACACCAAAAGTATCCTTGACACTAATCATATACATAAACTTGGGCATAATCCATGAAACCACTGAAAAGATAGTGCAAAATTGACAACGCTTGCAAGCTGCAAGAGATCGGCAGAGAAGTTATGCCAATATAAGATGAAAGCCTTTAGAATTTCAAGTTGGAGATCGTGTTATGTTAAAAGTGTCACCTCATAAAGGTGTCATCCGATTTGGAAAATGAGGAAAGCTTAACCCTCGGTACATTGGACTTTCAAAATCCTTGAACGGATTGGCCAAGTAGCATATAAACTTAAGCTTCCTGAAGAGCTCAGTAATGTCCACAGTACTTTCCACGTTTCTAATCTAAAGAAATGCTTATCTGACGATTCTCTCGTCATTCCAATGAAAGAGCTTCGGCTCGATGACAAACTCAACTTTGTAGAAGAACCAGTGGAAATTATGGATCGAGAAGTCAAGCAATTAAAACAAATTATGGATCGAGATGGAAAATTAAAAGAGGACCATAATTTATGTGGGAACGCGAAGATCAAATTCATGCCAAGTATCCATATCTGTTTTCAAACATCACTCCGGCATCCACCTAAATCTCGGGACGAGATTTCTTTTAAGGGAGGGAGACTATAACAACCCACAATTTTCATCAATGTAATTATCCATCTATTAAAGTAGATGCATTGTAATATCCATCTATTACATTAGATGCACTGTAATATACCACCTTTATACAGGGAATTTTTTTTGCTTTATCTCATTATGGAACGTAACTTGCATCTCTAAAGTAAACGAGCTCACGCAACCTCTACCAATGCCATCTATATTTATGTTTATATCATGTAAACATCCTAATATGTCAAGTCTATATCTTAATATCATTTTACTAAGTACATTACCCATTTAACATAACATTTACAACGTTACTACAAAACAAGCATTAAACGTTAACGTTTATATCAAAACCCTAATTATATGTAATGTATACATATAAAATGAATGTCCAAGCCTCTAAAGCATGTATACAAGTGTACAATGCACAACATTTGAATATCTTTTCCCTCCTAAATCAAGTTACAACTTTCTAAAGCACAATGTGCAAGCTAATCATACCTAAAAACCTAATTAGGTCATTTAAGCTCTTAAATCATGTTTAAACTTTACCACCACTTTAGCACAAGGAACAAGCACTTAATGCATGACTTCTAAACCATAAACCTAAACCCTAATTCATCCTAAAACCCTAATCTAAAACCTTAAACCCTAAACGAAACCCTAAAACCCTAATTTCACTTTAAACCTAAAACTAAACCTTAAACCTTAATCCTAAACCTTAAACCTAATCCTAAACCCTGATCCTAACATTAAACCTTAATCCTAAACTCTAAACTACCCTAAACCTTAAACCTAACTCGATCTAAAAACCATAAAACCCTAACCCGTGACCATTTAAACCCGGCACCCCTTTTTATTTCATTTTGACCCATTTTTAACCCAACTAAGCACCCTAGCACCTCTATGACATCACCACCATGTCACAAGCAAGCAACCAAGAACCTTTATCACCTCCCTTGGCCACCAAGTTTGGCCTTGTCACCTGCTTGTCACCTGCTTGTCACCCATTTGTACTCGTCACCCCCTACCTTCACCATAACCTTCCATCAAGCTTAGCTACACCTCTAGCCCTCATGAGTTATCACCATAGCTATCCTTAGTCATCTATCCTAGCCTTGACACTAATCAAAATACCAAACTTGGCCACCAACGTGTTTTCGCACCTATAAATTGCCAAACACCCCCATTCATTCAAATCATACCTCAAAATCTATCACACAAACAAATGGAGTTCTAAGGAGGATCAAGGAAGGTCAAGTGAAGTCCCTAAGCTCAGAATAGAAGCCAAGAAACAAGAAAAAGAAACCCTTGAAGTCATTACTAGGCGTACAAACCCGAAAACCCCATTTCGACCCGTTTTAGCTCAAGTAAGCTCAAAATATTGTTCAATAAGCTCATAATCTGTATTAGAACTATCATAAGGTTTATTAGATCCTATATGAACTCTTGTTAAAGCCTTGAATCCTCAAACCCATGCGCTTTTTATTAAAACCCTAAAAATGACCCGTTTTGATTTTCTAGCTAACGAATCCTTTTTCTAAACTTTTGTTACGTTAGAACATCTTATTTTAGCTTATTCTAATAAGCTATAACTTGCAAATATCATTTGGAATCCTAAAATAAGCTTGCATGGCTTTTTGGACTTGATTTGTAAATTATTTCCATGCAAGGGGTATATATCGTAACTTTATGAAATTTATAACTACAGTGGCTGAAAATGTCATTATTCCAAAGTTATAACTATAAGGACCTATTTTGCCAAGTTCTAAAGTTAAAGGTTTAAATTATATATACTTTATATATAAAGGACTAAACTTGTAAAAGTTTATAAACTAAGGGTATATATTGCCATTTTTGCAAACTTAAAAATATAAAATATAATATTTTTATATAAATTATAAAAATATATATTAATATTATAAAACTCAATTTTAATAAAACCTGACACAATTATCGTTATTAATCAACGATCAACGCATTATAAAACAATTACGTTATACATTTAAGGTAATTTATCATCGACTAACTTTGAAAGAAACTTAAAATCTTATCGTATCACGATACTAGGGAATTTCATGTAAAGGGTTCCATTTGGGTATTTGTTTTGACGAGTTTGCTGGGTTTACAATTCAAATGATACTACATGGCCTCTGGATTATGATATCCCGAACAGTGATACAATACTTCCATAAACTAATAAATCAAATATAAATGTTAAACTTTATGAAGTTTTGAAACATAAACCATCACACTAAGACTTGACATATTACCCCAGGTTGCGTAACGTAGCTGTTACTTTCACTTGATATACTTTTGCCATCAATCAGATTACCCCTGTTAAAGTGAGTTCATAGCCTCGCATTTTAAATCTTCTAATGTTTTCATAAACCTGCGATGGGGATACATGCTATAAACCATGAATACGAGTATTTTTCCAACTGTATGCTATCCTGATATATTATTGCCTAAGTCCTTACTTTTGCCATTAAGACCCCACTATCATGAACCGTTAATTACTTTTCGGAGTAAGCGTGAATGCTGTGAATAGATCTATTTGGGACTGAGCTTCCCCGTTGGTGTACCTATACTTTCTGGTAACCAAACGCACTTCATTTGAATCACTATGCGGGTGTTTGGCAAAGGCACCCGTTGGGGCAACTTCTTGTAATTATTGATTATCTCAAGGTCTCGATGTTATGAACTTAGGGCAATAATACTGTTTTCTATAGTAATTGTACTTATTACAATTATTACACTTATGTGTGTATAACAACGTAACCCACTGTTACGATGACTTGTATTCAAACTATTTACCATAAACCTATGAATTTCACTCAACCATTGTGTTGACCTTTTTAGCATGTTTATCTCAGGTATTTGAGCAACTTATGGCACGGAGTGGCACAGACTTGAAGATGGCTAAACTGTTATCATTTAAACTTTATGTTTTCATATAGATTTTGGGACCTCTGTTTGTAAAAACTCTGATGAAATAATGAATGATAACTTATCTTTTAAAAACGTCTCTTTTGAGTCATTTTCTATGATTATGACTGTTGTACTATGAAATAATACCCCAGATTAGCTTCCGCTGCTATATGTCAAAAATGGGGGTGTTATAGATTGGTATCAAGAGCCACGGTTATAGAGAACAAGGTTGAAACCTTAACTATAACTACTTTTCTTTTTCTATCCAAGAAAGTCCTTCATGCCACTACATCTTCCAGAATAGTATGTAAAGTACATAACTATTATACTATTATATAAATAACTTATGTTATTTACCACTGGGTTGTTAACAGAGCGATGTCTTCTCCCAGCCACCCTACTTCCAATATTGAGGATGCTTTTTCCTCTAACTTTCTTGACTATATCCCGGCTTCCCCGAACTATGTCCCAGCTTCACCAGGAAAAACTTATTCTAGCTCTTCAAATAACTCATTTGGTTTAGTTCCAATAGCTTCACCAACTCTTTCACTTTTTCATGATGACCCCTATATGAAGGTCATGCATGCATACTATGCTAAAGAATCACCTATTCCACCACCAACTATTATGCCTCCATCTTTAATGCTATCTCCAATGTTTAATCCTTAAGAATTCTTTCTTCCTGAGGAATTATTGCCACTTAAGAAACGAGGTCGTGACCGATCATCCTCCTCTACTTCTGCCCTACCTCAAGCATTTAAGATAGGAGAAAGCTCTCGTAAGACAAGTCTAGAACGTCATGAGGAGCAAATTGAGGAAATTTTGAATCATCTAGATGAACTCTCTCTCGACCGCATTGAGCACATAGAAGACAAAATAGAAGGTCTCGGAAATGGCTGGGTGATCATACAACAAGATTTTGACAATCTAGAAGCTGAACACTGAGAGTCTCATACTCAAATTGCTAAACTTCAAAGAAAGCAAATGGGAAATAATAGCAAGATTGCTCTGGCTCGCTTCAGGATTTCTAATCTAGAATAAATTATCAAGGAGATCCAGGTTCATCACCAAGCCGATAAGGAAAGTCTTTTGGATGCAATCTATGAACACAAGAACAGCCAGGAAGGACCATCGGACTACTAGATTAGATACTAGTTATAGCTTTTGATAGAACCTAGCCACGGGATGTGTGGTATAAATAACAACACTTGTCAAATTTTGACTATGTACAGTACAAAGGCAAGTCTTCATGATATAAATATAATGGGGATCCCGTTTGATATTCATCCTATGTCTTATATTTCATCTCTGTCTTTCATCATTAATGAATCTTACATACCCAATCAAAAAACTAATAAGTTAGATACTTGTTAGAATTCATATCAAATAAGTATCTATGATATCACAATTGTGACAATGTTTATTTTTGAACCTTATGCCTTTTAAGAAAGAATAGTGATAACATGACTAATTAACTGTTGTCTTATGTTCTGATAACATGCCTCCTAAAAGGGCATCAAGCCAAACTAAAGCACCAGCCATGACTCAAGCTGTCATCAAGAAACTAGTTGCTGATAGTGTTTCCGCAGCTCTGGAAGCACAAGCCACTAACATGGTAAATACTGACAATACCACCAGACCAAGATAAGCTCCTGTAGCAAGACAGTGCAGCTATAAAGAGTTCAGTGTAAGCGCCAACCTATCAACATCCAAAGTTTATAAATGTGTACGAAGGCGTTATGGTTCTTATCCGCTGGTTTGAGCAACTGAATTAGTGTTTCCCATAGCAACTGTACGAAGACCTGCAAGTAAAGTTTCCTACTGGTACTTAACTAAGAAGCTCTATCCTGTGGAATTCAATTTGCCTTAACCTATTGGATAAAAGAAGCTTTAACAAGATTACCTGGGTTAAATTCAAGAAGCTTTTGATAAAGAAGTACTGTCCCCGAACTGAGGTCCAAAAATGGAAGACGAATTTTACCATCTGACTGTGAAGGGGAATGATCTCAAGACATATGTGAGAAGATTTCAAGAATTAAGAAACATATGTCCCTATGTTAGCCAGAACTCCTGAGAAAAATGATGGAAAGGTATCATCGGGGATTATCTCCGAAAGTATTTGAAGGGAATGTTACCGCCTCTAAACCTCAAACTCTAGAGGAAGCCATTAACATAGCCCAGAGGCTAATGGATCAGGTAACAAAGCACACTCCGGTGCAAGTATCAAGTGATCACAAATGAAAGTTTGACGACAAAAGAACTTTCAACAACAACAACTACCATAACACCAACACCAACAACCGCTACAATAATCACCAACCACAACAGAACAGAAGACAGGAAACCTTCAGGGCTTATGCTGCCACTCCAGCTGAGAACAGTGGGTATTCTCGAAGCCTTCCTTTGTGTAAGAAATGCACTCTGCATCACACAGGACCTTGCACTGTTAAGTGTAATACTTGTAACAAGGTGGGCCATCTGACCAAGAACTACAGAAACAAAGGGCCAGCCACTGGAAGTAATCTGCTACCAGTGACAGTTACTTGTCATGCCTGTGGAGAGAAAGGGCATTATGCAAATCAGTGCCGAAAGACCACCAACAACAATGCCCAAGGAAGAGCCTACATGTTGAGGGATAGGAATGCTCACCAAGACCCGAACATAGTCACGGGTATGTTCCTTCTAAACCAACATCTAGCTAGAGTATTATTTGATTCTAGAGCTGATAAAAGCTTTGTATCCATATCTCTTGCCTCTATGCTAAATATTCCACCCATTACAATAGATACCTTTTACAATATCGAAATGGCTGACGGAAACCTAGTAAGCACAAACACCGTTATTCAGGGTGCAACTCTGACTTTGTTAAACCAACCTTTCAAAATTGATCTTATGCCGATCAAACTCGGTAGTTTCGACGTCGTCATTGGTATGGATTGGTTATCCAAGTATCATGCTAGAATTATTTGTGACGAGAAAGTCATCCACATCCCAATCAACGGTGAAACTTTGATCATCCGAGGTGACCAAAGTAAAACCCGACTAAGTCTCATATCCTGTATAAAAACTGAAAGATATATATCCCGAGGTTGTCAAGTTTTTGTAATCCAAGTAATGGAAAAGAAGTCAGACGAGAAAAGACTAGAAGATATCCCAGTAGTCAGAGAATTCCCATAAGTTTTTCCTGAAGATCTACCTGGCCTTCCTCCCGCTCGCCAAGTAGATAGCATGTAAAGATACATAACTATTATTTATATATAAATAACTTATGTTATTTTTTCACTGGGTTGTTTCAGAAGTATGTCTTCCAACAATCCTAACTATATCTACCCTATTATCGTCCCATCTGATTCTAATGCTGAGGATGCTTTTTCCTCTACAAACACTCCTGGCTATATACCGGATTCACCGAACTATTTCCCAGCCTCACTGGGAAACACTCCTTCTGACTCTTCAGATGATTTATCTAAGTATCTTTTGGCCTCACTAGCCATCTCACCTTTCCACGATGATCCGTATATGAAAGTTATGCAAGCATATAATGCTACTAATAATGAATCACTTATTCCACCACCACAAGCTCCTATTGCTCCACCAACTATTTTGCCTCTATCTCCAGTATTACCACTATCACCAATGTTTGATCCCCAAGATTTCTTTCTTCCTGAAGAGATATTGCCACCTAAAAAACGAGCCCGTTTCCTATCATCTTCCTCTACTAATCCTTCTACTCCGCCTTAGGTATTTGAGATTGGAGAGAATTATCATGGCACTCCAGACATGTCTTACGCACGCCATGAGGAACAGATCGATGCTATTTTGAATCACTTAGATGAGCTCCCTCTTGAGCGCATTGAGCATATAGAAGATAAGATAGAAGGTCTTGGTAATGGTCGAGTAATCATACAACGAGATTTTGACCGACTATAAACCAAACTTCAAGAAGCCCATACTCAGATTGCTGGATTTTAGAGAGAGCAGATAAAGCATGATGATGAGATTGTTCTTGCCCGCGTCAGGGTTTATACTCTAAAAATGATCATCGAGGATATCCAGGTTCGCCATCGAGCAGATACGAAGAGTCAGCCTTCCAACTGCTAAAACATAAGCTATGTAAAGCTCCAATCTTAAAATTACTAGAAGGAAATGATGACTTTGTCGTTTACTGTGATGCATCGCATCATGGTCTGGGAGCGGTGTTAATGCAAAGAGAAAAAGTTATTGCATATGCATCCCAACAACTTGAGCCTCATGAAGAGAACTATACCACTCACGATCTTGAATTAGGAGCAGTTGTGTTCGCTCTTAATATTTAGAGACACTATCTGTATGGCACAAAGTGTACTATGTTCACTAATCATAAAAGTCTTCAACATATCCTTGATCAGAAAGAGTTGAACATGAGACAACGTCGTTGGTTAGAGTCGCTCGCAGATTACGATTGTGAGATTCGCTACCATCCTGGAAAGGCAAATGTTGTAGCAGATGCCTTAAGCCGGAAGGAACAAATCAAACCACTCCGATTTAGAGCATTAGTTATGACCCTTCACGTAAAATTACCATCACAAATCCTTGAAGCCTAAACCAAGGCGATCAAAGAAGAGAACATCAAAGTTGAGAACCCACGAGGAATGGACAAAGCATTTGAAGTACGTCCTGATGGAACCCGATGTATCAAGAATCAAAGTTGGTTACCACTCTTTGGTAATTTGAGGGACTTGATCATGCATGAGTCCCATAAATCAAAGTATTCCATCCACCCAGGTTCTGACAAGATGTATCAGGATCTAAAGAAACTCTATTGGTGGCCTAACATGAAGGCAATCATCGCTGAATATGTCGGCAAGTGTTTGACATGCTCTAGAGTTAAAGCAGAATGTCAGAAGCCATTCGGCTTACTGATACAACCAGAGATTCCTACATGGAAATGGGAAAGAATAACAATGGACTTCATTACAAAACTATCCAAAACATCAAGTGGACATGACACAATTTGGGTCATTATAGACCGCCTTACAAGGTTGTATACAAAGGAAATAATTTCACGGCATGGAGTGCCGATATCCATCATATCGGATCATGACAGTCATTTCACATCCAGATTCTGGCAGTCAATGTAGAATGCTTTGGGTACTCAATTAGATATGAGTACGACATATCATCTTGAGACTGATGGACAAAGTGAAAGAACCATCCAAACACTTGAAGACATGCTTCGAGCCTGTGTTATGGATTTTAGAAATGGATGGGAGAGACACTTACCACTGGTAGAATTTTCTTACAATAACAGTTACCATGCCAGTATTAAGGCAGCACCATTCGAGGCACTTTATGGTTGAAAGTGTCGATCACCTGTCTGCTGGGCCGAAGTTGGAGATGTCCAACTCACGGGACCAGAGATAATCCATGAAACCACCAAAAAGATAGTACAAATCCGACAACGCTTGCAAGCTGCAAGAGACCGGCAAAGGAGTTATGCCAATATAAGGTGAAAGCCTTTAGAATTCCTAGTTGGAGATCGTGTTGTGTTAAAAGTGTCACCTCGGAAAGGTGTCATCCGATTTAGAAAACGAGGAAAGCTTAACCCTTGGTACATTGGACCATTTAAGATCCTTGATAGGGTCGGTCTAGTGGCATATAAACTTAAGCTTCCCGAAGAACTCAGTAATGTCCACAGTACCTTCCACGTTTCTAATCTAAAGAAATGCCTATCTGACGAATCCCTCATCATTCTAATGAAAGAGCTTCGGCTCGATGACAAACTCAACTTTGTGGAAGAACCAATAGAAATTATGGATCGAGAAGTCAAGCAACTGAGACAAAGTCGTATCCCTATAGTCAAAGTAAGATGGAACTCTAAAAGAGGACCAGAATTTACGTGGGAACGCGAAGATCAAATTCGTACCAAATATCCACATCTATTTCCAAATATCACTCCAACATCTAACTAAATCTCGGGATGAGATTTCTTTAAGGTTGGGAGACTATAACAACCCACAATTTTCATCTATGTAATTATCCATCTATTAAATTAGATGCAATTTTCCTTAGTGTAATTTGCATCTATTAAATTAGATGCAACCATTTTCATGGAAAGATTTTTGTTTTATTCCATCTATGATGTAACGTAACTTACATTACAAAAGTAAACGTGCTCACGCAACCTACCAATGCCAATTTCATCAACGTTTATAGCAAGTAAACATTATAATATGTCAAGCAATACGTTTTAAACTCCATTTTACCATACGTTATCTATTTAACGTACAATTCAAAATGTTATTATAAAACGGACTTTAAACGTTAACGTTTATATCAAAACCTCGATTACATGTAATGTTTTTATACAAACAAATGTACAAACCTATAAGGCATGTTTACAAGGTTTCAATGCATAACTTTTGAATATCTTTTCCCTCCTAAACCAATATACAACTCGTTTAAGCTTATAGTACAGTTCGACTATGCATAGAATTCAAATTGGATTATTTCCCTCCATTTACTTTCTAGTTTTCGTACAACTTGTTGAGCACAAGTTACAAACACATCAAGCACACATTTAAACACTATTTCCCTCCCTAACCCTAACCTATACTTGTCCAAAAACCATAAACCCTAACCCTAGCTCGTCTTAACCCTAATTCTAAACCCTAACCCTAGACAAAAACCCTAAAACCCTAAACTAGTTCACCTAGTTTCGAACCAAAACCAAGCAACCACCCTCCCTCCACCATGATCCACCTACTTGTCAACACCTTGTCACCACCAAGCAACCACCTACACGCCTTCGTTGCCACCTTAGACTCCAACTAACCCCCTCGTCACCTCATTGTTAAACCGAACCCTTCACCACCACTCAACACCTTGCTATGTTAGTCCTAGCCTCTAATACTCATCCTAGCTATTCCTTGGCCACCACTCCTAGTTAAACTTTGCCACCACTCCATAAAACTTAGGCTCTAATCCATTCGTGCCCTATATAAGTCGAGACCAAGCACACACCCTCATAACTCACCATCTAAAATAAACCATACCTTAAATTTATTGATCTAGCCAAGCCTAGGAAGGATAAGAAAGGTCTACAAGCTATTTTAAAGCCAAGGTTTTAGAAGAACAAGGGTTCTTGAAGACATCTCCAAGTTTTTCTAACCATATTCACCTATTTCGACCCACTTTCAAGCTCTTGTAAGTTCTACTTATTCTATAAACTCCTAATATGTTTTAAATCCTTAGTAACCTCTTATGTATCTCTCATGATCACAAAAAATAAGCTCTTGAACTCTAAACCTATACGTTTGGTTTTCCTAAACCAAATGCACCCTAAAACCCTAAAACCTTATTTTTGTGAACCCTATAAGCTATAAGCCATAAGATGTTGTAATAAGCTATTTCTATAAGCTCACTTATCACTTTTATAATCATTAAAACTAATCCTAAAAGCCCTAACCCATCGGGTTATTGTTTCTAAACCAAACGTGCCCCTTTTGGATTTTTAAGCTCATAAGCTCTTTTCATAAGCTTCAAGCTCGTAAAACTAACTTATTTTAGCTTATAGTTATAAGCTATAAGCTGCAAATTAATTTTGAGATCAAAAAATACAGAGATCATGAAATTTGGACTAAAAACGCAAAACGTTTCATGCATAAGGGTATATATTGTAAATTTTGAAACTATTAAACTTTTGGGCCAAAAGTGTAATTATCCTAAAGTTAAAACCACAAGGGCCTGTTTTGCCATATTTCTAAGTTAAGGGTTAAATGTTTAAAATATAATTAAAGGGTTAAAAGTGTAAATTAATATATACCAAGGGTATATATTGTCATTTTCATATTCTCAAAGGTATAAAATGTAATATTTTTATATTAATTATAAAAATATATTTAAATATTATAAGACTTGATTTTATTAAAGCCCGACACATTTGTCGTTATCATTCGTCGATCGAAACACTATAAAATAATTATGTTATATATTTAACATAATTTATCATCCACTAGCTTTTGAAGAAACTTAAAAAGATAAAATCCTATCATTTAAACTATAACGTATCACGTTACTAGGGAATTTCATGTGAGGGGCTTTCATTTGGGTAGACGTTTTGACGAGTTGCTGGATTTACGATTTAAAGTGTCCTAGCTCCTCAAACGTTTACTACATGACCTCTGGATTATGATAGCCCGAACAGTGATACGATGTTTTCACAAACTAATAAACCAAAATCATTTACGTTAAACTTTATGAAATAAAGTTTTGAAACAATCAAACTAAGACTTGACATATTACCCCAGGTTGCGTGACGAGGCCGTTTATTTCTAATTAAGTCACTTTTGACGTCAATCAACTACCTTATCAAGGTGAGTTCATAGTCCCACCTTTACATGTTTTCTAAACTCCATGGGGAGATACATGCTATAAACATGAATACAAGTATTTTCTAACTGTATGCTATCCTGATATATTATTGCCTAAGTACCTCCATTTGCCATAAGGCCCCACTATCATGAACCGTTAATTACTTTGCGAAGTAAGCGCGAATGCCGTGAATAGATCTATTGGGACTGAACTTCCCCGTCCAGGTTCTGGTACATACATGGCCAGCGGACGCATTTCATTTGAGGAACTCTGGGTGTTTGGCAAAGCACCCGCTTAGGGCAACAACTTATGAATAACATTTACTTAAGGCTTCGGTGTCATGAGCTTAGTGCAATAATATAATATTACTTACCATGATAATTGTATTCGTGGCAATTATTACTATTACATTGACTTGTATTCAACTATTACATTTCAAACCTGTGAATTTCACTCAACCTTTGTGTTGACCTTTTTAGCATGTACTTTGTGTTAACCTTTTTAGCATGTTTATCTCAGGTAATTGAGCAACCTATAGCATGGAGGGGCATTGGACTTGAGGACGTCCATACTTGTTATCATTCAAACTCTATGTTTTCATATGTATTTTAGGACCTCCTTTTGTAAAACTCTAAAATAATATTGAATGATAACTAAATTTTCCAAAACGTCTCTTTTGAGTTGTTTTCTATGATTATGACTGTTGATTCATGAAGTAATTCCCTAATTTAGCTTTCGCTGCTATCTGTTAAATAAGGGGGTGTTACAAACGACTTGCAAGAACATATGATCCTTTGGCACTAATGGCAAAT